>WBZZ01001795.1:95000-97500 GCA_019918135.1 Paulinella micropora
ATACATCACCAGCGTGTATAGCCGAGAGTATAAAAAAAGATCACATATTTACCTATCTGCGCCGCCTACATACTGTATTCATCAAGTTCCGATACACGTTTTGACTTCACTAACTGGTTTTCGATTCCGTTCAGAAATGATTTCAAACGATTAAGTCAAAGACTCATGATCTTTTTTGAAAAGATCGACTATTGCCGGAAGATTTCCTCCATATATTAATAGTATAAAACAGATAAATAGTGATTTATTTATTTTACACAGATTGAACTATTTTATATACTTCAAACTATTTCATACACTGTCTGTATTAATATAAAACAGATATTTTACATCGATCAAACTATTTTATACAGTTCGAAATATTTTATATTAATACACTGCTAGTTTATTAATATTAATAATATTATTATAAAATATTAACACTTTAACTATTTATAAGAAGAGACTTTCCACTCTAGGATGAGTGGAAAGCGTACAAGCAAAACCAAAAGCGTCACCTAAGACCTTGGAGTGGGATATGCTGCAGAAGACATATCCTTGACCGCTTCCAACATGATTTCCCACCCAAGAAAGTTTATTGAAAAGTTGATTGGAAAAAAGAAAAATTGAGAAATTCATTCAGTGGCTAGTCTTAAAAATTGCAAGAGCTGAAACCGAAGAGATTCGATAAAGATGGAATAAACAAAACTAAACCAGAAGAAGCAAGGTGACAAGAGAGAACCCGCTTCCAACATGATTTCCCACCCAAGAAAGTTTATTGAAAAGTTGATTGGAAAAAAGAAAAATTGAAAAATTCATTCAGTGGCCAGTCTTAAAAATTGCAAGAGCTGAAACCGAAGAGATTCGATAAAGATGGAATAAACAAAACTAAACCAGAAGAAGCAAGGTGACAAGAGAGAATCAACAGGATGCTCACGTTCAACCAAGCTAACTCTGGTGGTCTCCTGTGCGGATTACATGCAGGAAACATGATAGCCTGAAAGAGGCTGGTAAAATAAATAAACACCAAAAGTGGTATCTAAATATACACCAGAAGTGGTATCCGAGAATGAGATCTTCATGTTCAACCATGAACTCCGGTTTTCCTGTGCTGATGGCATGCAGGAAACACGGTCGCTCTACTTAGCGGGCGAGTTGTCGATCAAGATTGTTCCCGAGCCTAAACAGAAACCATAAAACATTTGTGGCTCTGGTTTGGAGGCTTGGTTCTTCGCGGTTGACTGTTGTCTCTGTGTGTGTATGTATGGGTCTTGTTTATTCGCGCGGCGCGTCTTGCTTCCCTTCGCTTGTTTCTCTGTTATTCTTTTTAACTGTTGCTTGTGCGTGATGAAAGTTTGAAGTGGATGTCTGTGTGTGTGTGTGTATGAGAGAGAGAGAGAGAGAGAGAGAGAGAGAGAGAGAGAGAGAGAGAGAGAGAGAGGAGAGAGAGAGAGAGAGAGAGAGAGAGAGAGAGAGAGAGAGAGAGAGAGGAGAGAGAGAGAGAGAGAGAGAGAGAGAGAGAGAGAGAGAGAGAGAGAGAGAGAGAGAGAGCGAGAGAGAGGGAGAGAGCGAGCGAGAGAGAGAGAGAGAGAGAGAAAGAGAAAGAGAGAGAGAGAAAGAGAAAGAGAGAGAAAGAGAAAAAGAGAGAGGGAGAAAGAGAAAGAGAAAGGGAAAGAGAGAGGGAGAAAGAGAAAGAGAAAGGGAGAGAGAGAAAGGAGGGGGGGGGGGGGGGGGGGGGGGGGGGGGGGGGTTACGCTTTGTATCCAGAATGGTGATTCGTGCGCCCCAAGTACGCTTCTTGATTAGACACCTTCCGGGTGTGCTTGCAAGGTTGTCCGTGGCATTCAGGGCTGCATTACACAAAGGAAATAATGACGTCAGAGTACCGACAACAAAAACTGTTCTATTTCGATGTCAAGAAGCGTTCACGAAGGTAGATAATGACCGTCAGAAAAGAGGCAACAGGCATTATGGAAATAGGGTGAAGCGTACCATCCTCCATAAACAACGCTGTAGCGCGCGAGATCCATGACTTTTTTATTGTTCGCAAAAGGCGAAGGCTAAAAGTACTGCTAAACAAAGCAAACAAATAAAAACGGTGTGAGTCAGGTATGGTCTTATTTCAAGTCGCAGTGACAACGTTGCAAAGTTTGCAACGCAGCGTAGAACCAACTCACCATGGACAGCATGAAGTTTTCTCAACTCTCTTTGCTTACTTTCTCTTTTTTTGTTTCTCAGGTTTCTGTTTGTGTCGAAAATTAGCTGATTGTGTGGTCGAGCTTTTCCTTTATTTTGTGTGGTGGTTTTTCGAAGCCTGTCGTTTTGCAAAAAAGCGCAGCTAAAGCCACTAATTTTTGCTGTGCAGCTCTTTTCCACCACCCATTTTACAATTGTGTTCAGTTCCAATCTTTGCAGCTCAGTGCCACTTCTATCTGCCAGCCCCGGCGTAGCCAGTGGATCGTTTTGATTGTTGGACAGGGTTTAGCCAACAACACTGCACCAGTGCATCACAACAGGTTGT
>WBZZ01001795.1:115000-124362 GCA_019918135.1 Paulinella micropora
CTATCTATCTATCTATCTATCCATCCATCCATCCATTCATTTATCTATCTATCTATCTATCTATCTATCTATCTACCTATCTACCTACCTACCTATCTACCTACCTGCCTATCTATCTACCTACCTACCTATCTATCTATCCATCTATCTATCTATCTATCTATCTATCTATCTATCCAGGTACAGGCAGCCAGCCAACGTTGAACTTCCCTCTGCCAACCGTAAAGAAGAAACTAAGTAAAGATTATTCCCTTCCCATCCTTTATCTATCTTCGACCTGTAGTCTTCCTTCTTCTGGAGCCCCCTTGTTCCCGGAGCCAACACGTGAGTGCGGATGAGGGCTGTCAAAAATGTATCTGACTCCTTATCCTGCGGTTTACGAATACTTATTAAATACCCCCAGCAGGATCAGTTCCTGGGAATTCCTGATGCCCCGATTATTATTCATGACTCTCAAATTCCTGAAAAAGAACTTCTTTTTTTTTTTTTTTTTTTTTTTTTTTTTTTTTTTTTTTTTTTTTTTTTTTTTGTTTTTTCAAGAGAGAGATGCAGTTGGTTCCTTCGATCATGTGTCCGACAGTGTCCACTTAACGGACCAAGTCAGAGTCGACGAAATTTCTTAAATTTTTTTATTACATATTACTGACGACATTCAAGAGAAAAAAAAATAGTTTTTCGATTTTGGTTGGAATTTTAATTTTGGTTGGAATTTCGATTTTGGTTGGAAATTTGAATTTTTCAAATTAACTGTTATATTCGTCCGCAATATATCGTAAATTTTCGCGAAATGTTACAGTTAAAGTGGAAAATTTGAATTTTTGCCACAAAAATGAAAAACTAACACAAAATTAAAATTCCAACTAAAATCTAAAACTTGAACTAATTTTTTTTTTTCCTCTTGAATGTCGTCAGTAATAAATATTGTTGATGTTATTAATAAAGGTAAACCTTACGATATTAGAACGTGAAAGATCAAAGGACCGATCCTTCGACCCTCGCTCACTTTCTTGCGTGAAGACAATCGTTTGTCTTTCCGAGATTGTTGTGCTAGCTTCCGAAAAGCGGTTTTGGCGGTACTACAGGCAAAACGACAATCAGCCAAAATCGTTTCCGCTGAGACTCTGAGTAGCCTGTAGGCATCACCCCCCGGATAGCCGGTAAAAAGTACCTTTTCCTGGTGACAGGTGCACCAGCTTGTTTTTCAGTATTATTTGTCCGGATTGGACCTGATGCCATTTTATTCCTAATCTGTTGCAGTTTTCTTTTTTTGGCTTCACTGAGCTAATATAACGAGACATCATTCTCAACTTTTGAGGACTGTGTTTGGTTGTATTACCGACTTTTTACGAGCTATCGTTGGGGGCATTACATTTGGAGTCCACATCACTAGGGTGATTTCTTTCTGCTTTGCCACACAGGCAACAGAGTGAATTTTCTCTGACCTGTCTCACACGGGGACGTCAGACGAAAACAAATACTCCAACACAGCTCCCTCATAACTCTTTCACAAAACAAATCATTTGATTAGTCTCAAGCAGGTGTCTCGTACCCTTTAGCCCAATCCATATCTGTATGCTCACAAGGAGACATCAAATACAAACTCTCTGTCGTTCTTGCTGTTCTCACACAGAGACCAAGAAGAAGGAGGTGGGCAGAAGAGTGAAGGAACACACACAAAACACAAACAAGCATAGGGACAGGAGCACAACACTCTACCCTTCTAGTTTGTGCATTTATCTGCATTATCTCACACATACGTCAGAGTATTTTTGCAACTCTCTGATCGTTTTCTAAAGGTAGGTCTGAGATTCTCAAGGAGAGCTTTTCTAGCTTCTCTATTACTATATGGGTGTAGGTCCAAGTGCCTCATACTAGATACAATATAGAACAGAAGGAGGAGAAAGTAATCTGAGTAAGTAGAACAAGAAATCGGAGAAAGTCTCAAAGACTATTTTTCTCAAACAAAAACATACAAATAGTGTTTCATAGAGGACGGAATCTCACTCTACCCTCTCTATTAGTTTCTCTCTTCACTAGTCAATCGACTGAAGGAGGAACAGAACACAAACGAACAAAAACCAAACATAGGAGCTGACACTGTCCTCCTGTTAATTACTACTACGACATCATGTCGACAGAGACCGCCGAAGTGAGTGAATTCTCGGAGGCAGAACAAAGAAGAGAAGAAGAAGAAGCAGGAGGAGGAGGAGGAAGAGGATTGAATGAAGGAGGAGGAGGATTGAATGAAGGAGGAGGAGGAGATGAAGGAGTAGGAGGAGGAGTAGAAGAGGGCTGGGATGATGAAGGAAGATATGGAGGAGACGAAGATGAAGGAGGATTTAAACAAGAAGAGACTGGAGGAGGAGGAGCATATGGTAATCCCTTACCACCTGCCTACACGGGAGGAGGAGGACGAAAAATGATCGACTTGATTCATAGTGATGGAGAGGAGATCACAGTGGAGGAACAACAGTGGGTGCAAGACCACTGTGACCTCACTAAAGAAGAGTTTGATAACAAGATGGGGGGAGAGAAGGATACCTATATGTGGATCCCTCAGGATCAAAAAAGAGAGAAAAGTCATGCTAAAAAGGATGTCTATATCCTATTATCAAACACAGCACAGCTCCCCTGCAAACTGGTCTCTGATCCAGAAAAGAGAAAGAAGATATACAGCATATCAAGTTTTGGGGACACACACACCCACCTTGAATTACTCGATGCTATCTTTGGGGTGTACACTCAAACCCTGATTTGGGAACGTTCATACTGCCCATGATGTGAGGGTTACCTCCAGTACAGAAACCCAAGAGCAACGGCCAGATTTCTCGCGACTGGTCAGGAGGCAGTCGATGTAACAAAAATGAAGACCAATCTGGGTTCGAAAAACTCGAGTGGCATATTTCATTTTTTTACGATGAAAATGAAGGCCTTGGAGGAGGGGAAGGCAGAGATGGAAAAAAGCATTAAGGCAGCAGGAGAAACTCATCCTGTGATTGATGAGTTAGAGAAGACAGACAGAGTTCTGACCAAGATCAGACTGTTGATGGGTGCGTTACTGCATAAGGAGGCATGGAAGAGATGGATTCCTACCAAGGATCACTCTGTCCTTAAATCACTTAGTAACGCACCACCGGTCGCCAATAAAGCAGGTGTTGACCAATATGTGGAGAAATATAATTTTCTCAGATCTGCTTCTGAATTGGTGGCCTTTATCACTCATGCTCAAAAGCTGGTGATATCTGAGAAGAAGGCGGAGTTCGAGAAGACGATGAGACTGGAAAGAATGAAAGCAAAAGTGAGTGGTGCAAAGACACACCCTCCGACATATTTTCCCCACCAGCTCCTGCCCCACCAGCCCCTGCACCCCCGGGCTCAACTACGGTAGTGGTCACAAACACGGAGAAGAAGGACAGACAGAACATCATAAATGCCTTCAAGGGGAAGAAAGGAGGAATGGCAAGTCTCATGCTATATGCCAAGACGAGCTCAGACAAAGACTCTGATGCTTCGCTTTTGAGCAAGCTCAAAGAGATCAATGCCTGCATGAAGGCTTTTCCTTGCGACGAAACGCAGGAATACGAGGCCCTTGTTACTGTTTTTGACAAATCTCTAGTCTTGGAGGGATTTGATCTGACACAGTACATGTTTTTGAGAAAGAAGGAGGAGATTAAGAGAAACAATGCAACAGGCCTAGACGCTCAGTGTGAACTGGCGGTGGCCACACTCATTTCATATTTTCAATCTCATGGATACCAGCATCTCTGCACTGGTACTCTCATAGGATTTGAAATCTTTGACAGTGGCGATGAGTTTGAGGAGTGCTGTTGGCTTGGCGGCGACCCTTACGGAGGTAGTTTCCTCCTGTGGGCTATTCTATGGCCGCAAGTCGATCATCCTCTATTTCTTCTCGGCGTTACACACAGTTAACCCGAGTAAGCGTACTCAGCTCATACAACAATGCTCGACGTTTAGCTCAGTGAAGTCCAAGAACTTCCTCGAGACACACGTGTTCGAAAATACGGTTCAAAGCGTTGCTCCGTCAGCACTTTCAAGAAGTGATGAGTGCATGCTCAAACATGGACTCGCTCACGGAGGCACATACGGCACAGGCAGCGGTGTACCTGTTGGCGCACAAGCCACGTACACAAACAGAGTTGCCGGTTGGAAGAGACAGAGAGAGCCAGACCTGAAGACCGCATGTTGGAGGTGGTTCGCGGGCTTGCAGTGTAAGGCACAGATGGAGAACAGAGACTGCTCTTTCAATCATGATAGGCAGAACCCAACAGCAAGGGCAAATTTTCTGAGCAGGACGGAAGGCAAGGAACCGGGCCTTTTCAACATGCTTCAGATTGCCGCTGCGAACGAAGGTTGGTACGCCAATATGTGTGATGATGAGGAGCTACGACAGGCGATCATTGCCTATGTGGAGAGGATGAAGGAGAAGAAGGAGGAAAGGGAGAGACAAAAGAACCTAAAGGCCTCTCAAAGAGGAGGAGGAGCAGGAGCAGGAGCAGGAGGACGAGGAGGAGGAGGAGCAGGAGGACGAGGAGGAGGAACATGGAGAGGAGCCTCGAGCTGGCAGGGAACCCCTCAGAGAGGAAGAGGAGGAGGTCGGGGATATACCCCTTATGGAGGGAGAGCTGTTTGAGCTCCAGCCCCCCCACCAAGAGGAGGAGGAGGCTCATGGGCAAGCTCCAACCCGAATTTCGGTCGAGCTCAGGCCTACAACACTGCCTCGGAGACCGATACGTCATCCCACCCGGACACTACTCAAGGTAATCGTTTCGAGGTGGTGGAATGACTGGAGGGGGAAGAAGAGAGGAAGGAGAAGACTGTGAAGTTTAACCCTAAAGTCACGGTGGTTTCTAATGCTGCTGTGCAGACTGGGCCAACGCTTCCTCGATCTGAATACAAAGATGTGGGTACACAGAGACTGCAGCCCCAAGGTAGTCTCATACCCGTTCATACATCACGGTTACCAATGATAACTGATGCAAATAGGAAGGCGAGACTTGCGATGGAGGCGAGGAGGCCAATGGCAGACGTATCGCCTCGGCCAAGCAAACAACCACGAACAGACTCAATGTCTACGATCGCGGCGGGTGGCGAGCAAAAAGACAATGTGTGTACTCAAGTACCACAAGACAATGTCGCTCACATAGTAAACGCACCAGTACCGCAGAATAATAACAATGTTAATGAGGTGAAGCAGGAGGAGAAGAAGGAGGAGTTGAAAAACTTAGAGACAAGACTCCAAAATTTGGAACGTAAAGTTCTTGTTCTCGCAGTCAATATACACAGGCCCGATGCTCTGTGTTATACGGAACTTTATTGTGAAACATTGAAGACAATATGAAAAGTTGGTAATGATACGATGGCGAATATTAATATTGTCGGCCGGAAGTTTTTTAATCGATACCGGGACTGGGTGGACGGAAATATGAAAAATTTGACTGGCACTCTGAAGGGAGTGGGTAGCCGGACGGTCATCACGGGAATCATCACACTGACCTTTAAATTAAAATCCGCACGAGTATACCGCATGGACCTTTATGTCGTCCCCGGTTACCACGGGTCAATATTACTATCGTATGACCAATTGGCTACGATGGGGGCTGTGATTGATTGCGCCGCACGGCGAGTGATATATGGAGTAAAAAGAGGAGAAAAGAACGATATTGATCCCTTCAACGCTACTGACTCTTATGAGGCTTATGAGCTGAGTCTAGCGACGGATCACAAAAAGATGGCCATCGCACATGAGGCACTTGAGGTGTACGTTCACCCCCATGTCGTAAGACCGGATGAGCTGTCCTGGACCGACAATGGGAATCCCAAGTGTGCACTGTCACAGTTCCGACATGCCATTGGGACAAAAAGTCTATTGATGACTTAATCGAGAAGCGAAAGGAGGAGATTATATGTGTCGCACAAAGAAGCCCGTCGTTGGCGAGATTCGCGGAAGGAGTAGGAGCAGATGTCCATATTACTAACGGATACTGTTTCCATGCGAAAGTAGGAGAAGAAAAAAGGGAGGCGTTTGTACCAAGGAGAACGGGGCGAATCCCGGATACTCCACCAGAAACTATTAAAAGTTTTATTACTGATTTCTGGGGTGACGAGCCGACGTGGCCGCGTTCACTAACTGAAGTGAAGGAATGCTTACGGACTTTATTCGAAAATAATAAGCCGTATACTATTATCCTGCCATATAATGAGAAGGCGATATGGGCGCAGGAAATAAGGGACCGGCTTATTGATCATCCTATACCGGTACCCTCTCGCAAGCAACAGCTAGTGGTGGCTTGTCGTATGGGAACTCGTGAGCAGAGCAGTGCATACAAGCGGAAGCTCAGAGACCTCGACAAGTTGAAATTGATACCGCAAGCATTCACATGCTTTGATGGTTTTTTACACGGAAGAGGACTTAGGCTTGGAGGAGGACAGAGAACCCCTCAAGCAACATAAGCAAATGTCTGATGAAGATTTTCAAGAGGCGGCGCGGAAAATATTGGAAGAAGGAGTAGGCACGGAGAAGGAGAAGGAGCTTTTAAAAGCCAAATTAGAGGCGAACAAGGAAATTTTGACCCTCCACATGCAGGTGGTGTCAAGCCTGAAGATTTCACTGCGGTTATTTACAAAATACCGGGTGCGGAGCCATCACCGGCACCACGAAGGGCGAATTTGAGTATACATGAGGCGAAGATAGCGGAAAAGCTAGCAAGACAGCTGCTCAATGAGGACTTTATTGAGAGATCAACATCTCCAATAGTCTCACAACCGAGAATAGTGCCGAAGCCAGGAGGAGAATGGCGCCTGACAGTTAACTATGCTCGTGTTAACAAGGTGCTGGAGGAAGAGAGAAATCCTCTCCCGACATTAGAAGAAGGAAGGAGAGTACTGCGGAATGCAAAATTCTGTTCGGTCATTGACCTTAAGAATGGCTTCTGGCAGATACCACTGGAGGAAAAGTCCAGATGGCTGACGGCGTTTGTGGTGGGTATGGAAATATACCAATGGAAAGTGCTTCCGATGGGCCTCAAGCAAGCCCCAGGACTTTTCCAGAAGGCGATGCAGAAGATGTTGAGCAGTCAGTACGATGATTTGTCTGACGGAGGCTTTATGAGAAGGCGGTGACACCAGGCGGGAGAATATGCATTTTGCTATATCGATGACATTATCGTATACTCTAACACAATGGAGGCATTTGTCCGATATATTCAGGCGCATCGGAGCTTTTGGCCTGAAGTACAATCTAAAGAAGTGTCAACTTGCCAAGACGAGTGTGACATACTTAGGGTACGAGATCTCCCATAATCGAGTCTCGATATCCAAAGAGAAGAGGGAGGAGATTATGAATCGACCGATACCAAAGAACCTCACTGAATTGCACTCATTCCTCGCGATGGCGCAATACTATAGCCAGTTTATACCCGATTGGGGTGCAACACGGGCTAAGTTGGAGAAAATGATAGATTTTGGAGACTTTGAGAAGTGGGACGAAGCGGCTTTGCAAGCGTTTCATGCGCTCAAAGATCTTATTTACAAAGACCCGAAAGACGGAGGACTGGTATTAACGATGCCCGACTTTACGAAACAATTCGTAGTCGATACAGACACATCTAAGTTTGCGATTGGGGCTGTATTACAACAAGAGGATGAGGAGAAGAAATTACGCCCAATCATGTTTATTAGTAGGAAGTTGTGTGCGGCGGAGAGAAACTATTGCACAAGGCAAAGAGAGGCGCTTGCGGTAGTATGGGCCCTCAAGAGGCTCAGAGAGTATTTGTGGGGAGGACCTCAATTTACTGTCAGAACTGATCATCATAACCTGTTATGGTTGATGAATCATGAACAGACTGGACGGCTGGCGCGGTGGCAAGCGTTCTTGTCTTGTTTCGATTTTACAATGGTCCATCTACCGGGAAAGCGAAATGTGGTCGCTGATAGCCTCTCTAGGCTAGAGTTTAACTCAGAAGTATCGGCGTTGGTGTCCACGGTGGAGATGGAAGACTTGTCCACTGACAAGGTGTATGAGATCAGCCACATTGAGGCGATGGAGATGGCGAGTGGACTACGATATGACCACAGGTACAGTCCACAAGGCCCGGATCACGGGATATGTTGTGAGCTACATACCCAGGAGGACGCTGAGTGGTCCTATGAGGTATATGAGAATGCGAAGGCGAACATAAGAGAGGAAGAGGAGACGCAGGATGTTTATGCGGAGCCTCCTCAAGAGCGGAGAAGTGACCTAGACGATGACCGGAAAGAATCGGATACGGCTAGAAGATGGTACTATCCATATAGCCTCGCCTACCGCATGGAGGCAACAACAGGCTCAAGATCCGGAGTTTAAGGAACTCATACAGTTATATCAGAACCCGGATGAGCTGAAGATGACGAAAGCGATCAAAGATCAGATGAAGGAGATGGGATGGAGAGATGGTCTACTGTGGTACAAGGGCCTTCACGGTCGCTATGCGTCACAGCCTGACAAATGGACCCTTTGGGTACCGGAGAGTCTGAGACGATTTATATTTGTCGCAGCCCACAATTGCCCACTTTTGGCGCATCCGGGTCGACAACGAACTCACATGCTCGTAGCGAGGCGATTCTGGTGGAAGAAGATGAAGGAGGAGATAGATCAGGCGGTGGATGCATGCATCCCGTGCAAGATAAACAAAACACCACTGAAGGCAAATTTCGGCCTGATTGGCGAATTTCCTCTTCATGCGGGATGTTTGAGTTTATACACATTGATCATGTGGGACCTTTCCCAGAATCGAAGGATGGTTACAAATACCTCCTCACGGCTATTGACAGACCACCAACTATGTGTGGATCATCCCTGTCAAAGACGTTACCGGCAAGACGACGGCCGAGGCGCTGATCGATAGGATCATCTCACAGATCGGAGTACCAAGAAAAATATGTTCTGATCGAGGCTCGGACTTTAATAACGAGGTCATCGACAAACTATCTAAGTATTACGGGATGAAATGGCAATATGTTACTGCTATAACCGCGAGCAAATGGGAAAATCGAGCGGGTACACAGACCCCTCAAAGCCTCACTAAAGATGTATTGCACGAAGAAGGAGAATCAAAGAGCATGGGTCGAGGCAGCACCATCATTTGCGTTTGCAATGAACTGTCTACCCTCTACGGCGTTAGGAGGCTCGAAGAGCTCAATCTCGCCATATCAGTTAGTATATGGGCGTGAGCCTGATATCCCGACTTCGCTCCTTCACCCAAAAGACACTTGGGCGGATGCGGATGAGTTGTTTGGGATGAGACTTAGAGTGAAGATGGAGCGGAACAAATAGTCAGGGCGCATAGAGAGGCGGAGCGCCGAAA
>WBZZ01001796.1:0-36900 GCA_019918135.1 Paulinella micropora
GTTTGAAAGCTCTCGTCAAGAGCTTACTAGTGAGTTCAGTTACAGATTCTGGACACCAGTATTGACTGAGAACGAAGCGCTTAAAGTCATAGCTCCTTGCACTTAATAACTAGGAACTTCTCATGTGAATACATACATACATACATACATACATACATACATGCATACATACATACATACATACGTACATACATGCAGACATACATGCATACATACATATATGAGGTGCAAGCAGTTAACACATTTGACAGCAGTCGGCAGGTACTAATTGTATGTGAATACATACATACATACATACATACATATATGAGGTGCAAGCAGTTAGCACATTTGACAGCAGTCGGCAGGTACTCATTGTATGTGAGTACATACATACATACATACATACATACATGCATACATACATACATACATACATACATACATATATGAGGTGCAAGCAGTTAGCACATTTGACAGCAGTCGGCAGGTACTAATTGTGTGTGAATACATACATACATACATGCATACATACATACATACATACATACATACATACATATATGAGGTGCAAGCAGTTAGCACATTTGACAGCAGTCGGCAGGTACTAATTGTATGCGAATACATACATACATACATACATACATACATACATACGTGCATACATACATACATACATGCATACATACATACATACATACATACATATATGAGGTGCAAGCAGTTAGAACATTTGACAGCAGTCGGCAGGTACAATTGTGTGTGAATACATACATGCATACATACATACATACATACATACATACATATATGAGATGCAATCAGTTGGCACATTTGACAGCAGTCGGCAGGTACTCATTGTTTTTGAATACATACATACATACATACATACATACATAGATACATACATATATACATACATACATATATGAGGTGCAAGCAGTTAACACATTTGGCAGCAGTCGGCAGGTACTAATTGTATGTGAATACATACATACATACATACATACATACATGCATACATACATACATACATACATACATACATATATGAGGTGCAATCAGTTAGCACATTTGACAGCAGTCGGCAGGTACTAATTGTATGTGAATACATACATACATACATACATACATACAGACATATACATACATACATACATACATGCATACATACATACATACATATATGAGGTGCAAGCAGTTAGCAAATTTGACAGCAGTCGGCAGGTACTAATTGTATGTGAATATACATACATACATACATACATACATACATACATACATACATATATACATACATACATAAATACATACATACATACATACATACATACATACATACATACATATATGAGGTGCAAGCAGTTAGCACATTTGACAGCAGTTGGCAGGTACTAATTGTATGTGAATACATACATACATCCATACATACATACATATATGCATGCATGCATACATACATACATACATACATACATACATACATACATACATACATACATACATATATGAGGTGCAAGCAGTTAGCACATTTGACAGCAGTCGGCAGGTACTCATTGTATGTGAATACATACATGTGAATACGTACATACATACATACATGCATACATACATACATACATACATATATGAGGTGCAAGCAGTTAGCACATTTGACAGCAGTCGGCATGTAGTAATTGTATAGTAATTATATGTAAACATGTGTAGTATGTCTATGTTCATGTCATGGACATGGTCTACCTCAAGGGACTATATGTATAATATGTGTATATGATTATGTTCATGACATGGTCTAAAGACTACTTGAAGGTGTATACATGTGTAATATACATACACACATGCGTATATAAGGGGTGGGTCAAAGGTTTTATCACATACTTCAACCCTATCTTCTCCTGAGCTGGCGCTGCAGCCTGTGGCTTAGGTTATATGCACAGCAAGCTCAGCACCCACAGATGCGTGTCCCTCAACCACACCTCCCCACTCGCTTTCCCTGGCGAGAGTTTGAGAAAGTTGGAAGAGTCTCAAAAATCGGGTCCGACAAAAGGCCATTCTGGGACTGTAGGATTTTACTCATGATGACTTTCTTCTTTTACGCCTCGAGCAAAGCTATCACGCCGCTGGAGTGTTGGGGTGCTGCGGTCGTGAGCTTCCACAGGATGTAGCTAGTCAGTCCATTTGCCTCCAGTGGTGATGACAGTGCGCAGTCTTTGTCTCATCCCGGTCACCTGCTTCTCCACCATCTTCACGTCCACCTCTTGCCAGATCTGACGCAGTCGGCGCTTCAATGCAGGCATGGTCGTTGGGCGGTTGACACTCAGCTCCATATCCATGTAGCCCCCATACGTGTTCGATCGAATTCAGATTGGCAGACTTGGGGTGAACTTGGCCTGGTCCTGAGGATAGTCTTTTGTCTGAGCGCTTTTGGACATTTTCAAACTTTTCTAAAATCTTGTCAGGGAGAGCAAGTAGGGAGGTATGGTTGCGCAACACACGTCTATGGGCGTTATGCGTGTTGTGCACATAAGCTGCGCTACAGGTTGCAGCGCTTGCTCAGGGAAAGATAACCTCCTGGAGGTCCCGACGGTGGTCCTTTGTACCGATGTTGGACCCTTTGGAACTTTTCTAAACTCTCGCCAGGCAGAGCAAGTGGGAGGGTATCGTTGCGGGGCAGATATCTGTGGGTGTTATGCGTGCTGTGCATATTAGCTGCGCCTTATGTTGCAGCCCTTGCTCAGAGAAAGATTATAGCCTCCTGGTCTCTGAGGGCGGTCGTTTGTTGTATCCTGGGATGGTGGGACATACCTATCTTTCCCTTAGCAAGTGCTTTAGCCTATAGCTGCTGATATGTACAGCAAGCATAACACCCACAGATGTGTGGCCATCAACCACACCTCCCCACTCGCTCTTGCTGGAGAGAAGTTAGCAAAGTTGAAAAAGTGTAAAAAAGTCTGGCTTTTGTCGCACCCGATTTTTGAGACTCTTCCCGGCAACTTTCTCAAACTCTCGCCAGGGAAAGCGAGTGGGGAGGTGCGGTTGAGGGACACGCATCTTGGGTGCTGAAGTTGCTGTGCATATAACCTAAGCCACAGGCTGCAGCGCTAGCTCAGGAGAAGATAGGGTTGAAGTATGTGATAAAACTTTTGATCCACCAATGAGCATTGAATATATACATACATATATACATACATATATACATACATACATACATACATACATACATACATACAATACATGTACATATATATATGTATATATATATAATATACATATTATATACATATATACAAATTATATACATATATACATATACATACATATATATATATTTGTATTTATATATATATATATATATATTCATACATACGTATACATGTGCAATATGTCTATGTTACAGCACATCATGTTCCCATCGCTGGACAAATATATATATATATATATATATATATATATATATATATATATATATATATATACGTATACATTGTGCAATATGTCTATGTGTACAGCACATCAGGTTCCCATCGCTGGATGAACTCCTGAAGGCGCGGTTTTCCCCCCTACATACATACATACATACATACATACATACATACATACATACATACATACAGACATACATACATCAGACATACATACATCAGACATAAATACATACAGACATACAGACATACATACATACAATCCTGAAGGCGCGGTTTTCCCCCCTACATATAATTACATACATACATACATACATACATACATCAGACATACATACATACATACATACATACATAACATACATAACATACATAACATACTCTCTGCCTACCCTTCAACATAGATACTTGCATCCATACATATTTATACAGTACATGGATATATGCATGCATTAATGAATAGGTGCACCAATACATATATGCATACATACATACATACATACATACATGCATGCATACATGCATACATACATACATACATACATACATACATACAAACATACAAACATACTTACACACATACACACATAACTAATACAATATTTTCTGAATTTTTTGTTGTTTTCTGGCAGGGTCGTGGTCAGCACTTGCTGCACTGCAGGTATTACTAACATGAGAAGTTCCTAGTTATTAAGTGCAAGGAGCAATGACTTTAAGCGTTTCGTTCTCAGTCAATACTTGTGTCCAGAATCTGTAACTTAGCTCACTAGTAAGCTCTTGATGAGAGCTTTCAAACAAGCCATTGCACAAGCAACAGCAACCAGCATAGGTTGAGATCGAAGCGCTTAAAGTCATTGCTCATTGTGTGCACTCAATAACTAGGAACTTCTCATGTCTACGTTCATGACCGTGCCAAAATAGTATATCATGCGGCTAGCAACAAATTTCACGTGTTTTGCGGGCGAGCCGGGCCGGCCAGCCCGCAAAACACGTCAAGTTTGGCGCGCCGCATATATAGTTTTATCGGTAACCTGACCACATTTTGTGGAGGTGACCGATAAAACATATATTATTGCTATGTCTACGTTCATGAATTACTAGTATTACTATGATTATATGTAGACGTTCATGGCCCTGCAGAAAACTATTATATGTATATGTGTAATATTATTATCATGTCTACGTTCATGAAATGATCTATCTCAAGGTGTATGTATATGTATATGAGAAGTTCCTAGTTCTTAACTACAATGAGCAATGACTTCAAGTGCTTCGATCTCAGCCACTGCTGGTTGCTGTTGCTTGTGCAGTAGCTCGTTTGAAAGCTCCCGTCAAGAGCTTACTAGTGAGCTAAGTTACAGATTCTAGACACCATTATTGACTGAGAACGAAGCGCTTGCAGTCATTGCTCCTTGCACTTAATAACTAGGAACTTCTCATGTGTTATACGTATAATATGTATATGTAGGTCGGTTGCACGCTATTGGTCCCGAGCCAGGTATACAGCCAGGTAATGCAAATGTATATGTGTTGTATATAGATGTATATGCATATGCATATCTGAATGTATATATTTTTGTGTATAGGCCATTTTCAGTTCATAGCGGTGGATGAGGTAATTGTGTATGTATGTATGTATGTATGTATGTATGTATGCATGTATGTATGTGTGTATGTGTGTATCTATGTATGTATGTATGTATGTATGTATGTATGTATGTATGTAGTCGTAGTAGTAGTCGTAGTAGTAGTCGTAGTAGTAGTCGTAGTAGTAGTCGTAGTAGTAGTAGTAGTAGTAGGATTAGTAGCAGTAGTAGTAGTAGTAGTAGGAGTAGTAGAAGTAGAGGTTCAGTAGTAGTAGTAGCAGGAGCAGTAGTAGTAGGGTTAGTAGTAGGATTAGTAGTAGTAGTAGTATACGTAGCATACGTAGTAGTAGTAGTAGTAGTAGTAGTAGTAGTAGTAGTAGTAGTAGTAGTAGTAGTAGTAATAGTAGTAGTATCTATTAATTTATGTGCAATAATAAATCGATGTATGCGTATAAATGCATATAGGCTGGTCAGGCTACAGAACCCGAGACTTTGGTCAGCCTTGAGGTACTACTACTACGTGTATATCTACATGAGATATGAGAAGTTCCTAGTTATTAAGTGCAAGGAGCAATGACTTTAAGCGTTTCTTTCTCAGTCAATACTTGTGTCCAGAATCTGTAACTTGGCTCACTAGTAATCTCTTGACGAGAGCTTTCAAACGAGCTACTGCACAAGCAACAGCAACCAGCAGTGGCTGAGATCGAAGCACTTGAAGTTATTGCTCATCGTAGTTAAGAACTAGGAACTTCTCATATGTTATACATGATATATTATGAGAAGTTCCTAGTTCTTAACTACAATGAGCAAGGACTTCAAGTGTTTCGATCTCAGCCAATGCTGGTTGCTGTCGCTTGTGCAGTGGCTCGTTTGAAAGCTCTCGTCAAGAGCTTCCTAGTGAGCTAAGTTACAGATTCTGGACGGCAGTATTGACTGAGAACGAAGCGCTTAAAGTCATTGCCCCTTGCACTTAATAACTAGGAACTTCTCCTACTACAACATGTACATCTACATGAGATATTATGCATGACATTATTATAGATACCTGTATATTTATGAAGGCATTGTACATATGTATAAGACCATTCCACATGCTTATGCACCTACGCATACACTTTATATAATTAAGTAATAATATAACTAGGTTCTCGTTGATGTCGATACGTGAACGTGCATGTGCATATGCACATACGCATACATTTTTACACATGCGTAATAATATTAAAATATTATTAGGTTAATATTATTAGGGTCTGATTGATGCTAATGCGTTAGTCGTGTTGGCTATAAGAGAAGTTCCTAGTTACTAAGTGCAATGAGCAATGACTTTAAGCGCTTCGTTCTCAGTCAATACTGCTGTCCAAAATCTGTAACTTAGCTCACTAGGAAGCTCTTGACAAGAGCTTTCAAACGAGTCACTGCACAAGCGACAGCAACCAGCATTGGCTGAGATCGAAGCACTTGAAGTCATTGCTCATTGTAGATAAGAACTAGGAACTTCTCAAACATGATGTTGGGGATAGATATTTTATGCATATGCACATATGTAATAACTTTTATCGGTCACCTCCACAAAATGTGGTCAGGTTACCGATAAAACTATGCGGCGCGCCAAATTTGACGTGTTTTGCGGGCTCGCCGGCCCAGCTCCGGCTCGCCCGCAAAACACGTCAAATTTGTAGCTAGCCGCATAATTATTGTAGGGTTTGATTGATGCTAATACGTTAGTCGTGTTGGCTGGCGATCCTCAGCAGTTGGGTTATACATACATACATTCATACATACATTCATACATACATTCATACATACATACATTCATAATTGTACTTCGTTTATGCATACATACATATATTCATACATACATACATACATACATACATACATACACATACATACATGCATGCATACATACAGACATACATACATACATATAGGTCCTGTTATCCGATTAGCAGCGGCAAGCAATACATACATACATACATACATACATACATACATACACACATATAAATACATACATGCATACATACATACATACATACATGTATATTATATGACATATATTTCCTGTCATCCGATCAGCAGCGGCAAGCAATACATACATACATACATACATAAATATACATACATATATACATACATACATACATACATACATACATATTATATGACATATATTTCCTGTTATCCGATCGGCAGCGGCAAGCAATACATACATACATACATACATACATACATATACATACATACGTAGACATCATACATACATACATACACATATACATTACATGACATATAGGTCCTTATCCGATCGGCAGCAGCAAGCAATACATACATACATACATACATACATACATATATACATACATATACACACATACATACATAGACATACATACATACATACACACATACACATATAATATTATATGACATATATTTCCTGTTATCCGATCAGCAGCGGCAAGCAATACATACATACATACATACATACATACATATATACATACATACATTCATATACATACATACATATACATACATGCATGCGCACACTATTTATTACATGACATTTAGGTCCTGTTATCCGATCAGCAGCGGCAAGCAATACATACATACATACATACATATACATACATACATATACATACGCATATATATTTCATGACATGTAGATCCTGTTATCCGATCGGCAGCGGCAAGCAATACATGCATACATACATACATACATACATTCATATACATACATACATATACATACATACATACGCACACATATATATTACATGACATATAGGTCCTGTTATCCGATCGGCAGCGGCAATACATACATACATACATACATACATACACATGTATATTATATTGCACATAGGTCCTGTGATCCGTTCAGCAGCGGCAAGCAAGTATGGCCTTGGTTTATCTATGGTATGTATGTATGTATGTTTGTATGTATGTATGTATGTATGTATGTATGTATGTATGTATGTATGTATGTATGTATATGTAGGCAGGTAGGTAGGTAGGTAGGCAGAAAAAAAAAAAAAAAAAAAAAAAAAAAAGAGTGCATGTATGTAATAAATGTATGTGTGTAGCTTGAACGCCTCTTCCAGCGTGGCTTATACAAGCGCTCGGCCGGCTTGCATACGTACAACCCAAGGTGCCTATGAGAAGTTCCTAGTTCTTAACTACAATGAGCAATGACTTCAAGTGCTTCGATCTCAGCCAATGCTGGTTGCTGTTGCTTGTGCAATGGCTTGTTTGAAAGCTCTCGTCAAGAGCTTACTAGTGAGCTAAGTTACAGATTCTGGACACAAGTATTGACTGAGAACGAAGCGCTTAAAGTCATTGCTCATTGCACTTAATCACTAGGAACTTATCATGTATTTCCTTTTGGTCCTTGCCGAACGGGACCTAGCCGCACTGCTGCCCATATATTTCCTTTTTTTTTTTTTTCCTTACTTGCTGACCCAATCTGTTTGTCCATCTACTGCCTTTTTCTCTCTGCTGACCCAACTAGCTGTCCATGAGAAGTTCCTAGCTATTAAGGGCAATCAGCAATGACTTTAAGCGCTTCGTTTTCAGTACTGGTGTCCAGAATCTGTAACTTAGCCCACTAGTAAGCTCTTGATGAGAGCTTGCAAACGAGTCACTGCACAAGCGACGGCAACCAGCCTTGGCTGAGATCGAAGCACTTGAAGTCATTGCTCATTGTAGTTAAGAACTAGGAACTTCTCAATTTTGTTGCCGATTTTCCCTGTTTTTTGTATATTCTTTTTTGCTTCCTGCTGATCCTACTCGCTGCCAAAATACTGCCTTTTTTCTCCCTGCTGACGGAGCCTTTGTCCATCTACTGCCTGTACCTCCCTGCTCAGGCGCGCTCTACACCACAGGCCAGATTTCCCCGTTTCTGGGTCAATTCTGGGTCAAGTGGCACCACAGGCCAGGCTTTTCAGGGAAGCAAACCCAGAATTGACCCAGAAACCGGGAAATCTGGGTGGTGTAGAACCACAGGCCACGCTTTTCAGGGAAGCAAACCCAGAATCGACCCAGAAACCGGGAAATCTGGGTGTAGAACGCTCCTGAGCCTTTCCCATCTATTGCCTTTTTCTACTTGCGGACCCTGCTCGCTACCCCTCTACTGCCTTTTTTTTTCCCTGCTCTAGGTTTATTACCAAACTGATTAAGAACTACCGCAGCCACCCCAAGATTCTAGATGTCCCCAACCGCTTATTCTACGACGGCGAGTTGGAGGTTTGTATGTATGTATGTATGTATGTATGTATGTATGTATATGTATGTATGTATGTATGTATGTATGTATGTATGTATGGCAGGCAAGCGCTGATCACGCTGTGACGCACAGTTTCATTGGTATCTATCTATCTATCTATCTATCTATCTATCTATCTATCTATCTATATATCTATGTATATATCTATCTATCTATCTATCTATCTATCTATCCATCTATCTATCTATCTATGTATCTACGTGTGTTAAACTGGACACAGCTGCCCTATGCGAAATCTAACTATCTATCTATCTATCTATCTGGGATGGTGTGGGTGTGCTGGGCCCGTGGTGGGGTGCCTTATGTGTGCCTAGCCATACGCCTATAAGTCACATGCCGAAATAGCGACGGGAAGCACAATCCTGTTCCCTCAGGGTGCCCTTTCTCGCTTGTTGAGCCCGGAATAAAACCCACAGTGCTCTGTCGGTTTATACTAGACTGTCGAACAGTCTCGAAACTCCATCTGCTTACTGGGTCCTCTGTAATGGAGGTGGGAGCTCGTTCTGCAAGGGGCGCTTATGGAACGAGCCCTGGCCCTGCCTGGTACTAGGGAAGTTTGGGATCGCCTGTATCAGTCCCTTCCGTGCAAACATCACGGCTTAGCTGGGCATCGGGTTAATACTTTACCCACAGACTTCCTTGGTTGACGAAATCAGAAGCTCCTTTTTTCTGACATTAGTCGATATCTCATCTATCTATCTATCTATCTATCTATCTATATCTGGATATTAGACTGGGCTCATCTACCCAACGCCAAGATTCCGGTGGTTTTTCATGGTGTAGTGGGGAAAGAGATGAGAGAAGGTATGTATGTATGTATGTATGTATGTATGCATGTATGTATGTATGTATGTATGTATGTATTCCGGTGGTTTTCCATGGCGTGGTGGGGAAAGAGATGAGAGAAGGTATGTATGTATGTATGTATTCCGGTGGTTTTCCATGGTGTAGTGGGGAAAGATATGAGAGAAGGTACGTACGTATGTATGTATGTATGTATGTATGTAAATATGTATGTATGTATGTATTCCGGTGGTTTTCCATGGCGTGGTGGGGAAAGAGATGAGAGAAGGTATGTATGTATATATGTATGTATGTATGTATGTATGTATGTATGTATGTTTGTATGTATATATGTATGTATGTATGTATGTATGTATGTATGTATGTATGTGTGTATGTATGCATGTATGTATAAATGAATGACCGCGCGTGATGTTTCTTGGTGTGGTGGAGAAAGAGATGAGAGAAGGTATGTATGTATGTATGTATGTATGTATGTATGTATGTATGTATATATGTACGTATGTATGTATATATGTATATATGTACGTATGTATGTATGTATGTATGTATGTATGTATGCATGCATGCATGCATGTATAAATGAATGACCGCGCGTGATGTTTCTTGGTGTGTTGGAGAAAGAGATGAGAGAGGGTAAATGTAGCTTATGCATTTGAGAAGTTCCTAGTTCTTAACTACAATGAGCAATGACTTCAAGTGCTTCGATCTCAGCCAATGCTGGTTGCTGTCGCTTGTGCAGTGGCTCGTTTGAAAGCTCTGGTCAAGAGCTTCCTAGTGAGCTAAGTTACAGATTCTGGACAGCAGTATTGACTGAGAACGAAGCGCCTAAAGTCATTGCTCATTGCACTTAGTAACTAGGAACTTCTCATGTATGTATAAATGAATGACCGCGCGTGATGTTTCTTGGTGTGGTGGAGAAAGAGATGAGAGAGGGTAAATGTAGCTTATGCATGAGAAGTTCCTAGTTCTTAACTACAATGAGCAATGACTTCAAGTGCTTCGATCTCAGCCAGTGCTGGTTGCTGTCGCTTGTGCAGTGGCTCGTTTGAAAGCCCTCGTCAAGAGCTTACTAGCGAGCTAAGTTACAGATTCTGGACAGCAGTATTGACTGAGAACGAAGCGCTCAAAGTCATTGCTCATTGCACTTAGTAACTAGGAACTTCTCATGTATGTATTAATATGAATCAAACCGAAGATTCCGGTGTTTTTTCATGGGGTGGTGGGAAAAGAGATGAGAGAAGGTAAATGTACTAGCTTAATAATATCTATGTATGTATGAATGAATGAATGAGTGTACATGATGTTTTCACGGGTGGTGGGGAAAGAGATGAGAGAAGATAAATGTAGCTGATGTATGTGTATATAATAAGTATGAAGCAACCTTTAGATTCCGGTACCCGGTGATTGTTCATGGTCTATTGGGAAAAGAGATGAGAGAAAGTATGTAGCTTATGTGTGTATGTATGATCGCACGTGATTTTACATGGTGTAGTGGGGAAAGAGATACGAAAACGTAGGTAGGTAGGTAGGTAGGTAGGTAGGTAGGCAGGTAGGTGTGTATGTATCTATGAGCATACGCATGTATGTATGTGTGCAAGGAAATTCCCCTTCCTGGTTTAATCCGGAGGAGGCGCTGCTGGTTGAGGGCTACGTCAAGAAAGGTAGGTCGTCTGTCTGTCTGTCTGTTTGTCTATCTATCTATCTATCTATCTATCTATCTATCTATCTATCTAGTGTATGTTTTTTTTAGTTCTAGAATTCGCGCGAGCAGGCTGCGGACCGGCCGACATAGGTGTGTATCTATTTTATTATAGTAGTGTATATGTAAAAACGTATGAGAAGTTCCTAGTTCATAACTATAATAAGCAATGACTTCAAGTGTTTCGATCTCAGCCAATGCTGGTTGCTGTCGCTTGTGCAGTGGCTTCTTTGAAAGATTATTAGTGAGCTGAGTTACAGATTCTGGACACCAGTATTGACTGAGAACGAAGCGCTTAAAGTCATTGCTCCTTGCATTTAATAACTAGGAACTTCTCATACGTATATGCATGCGTGAGTATGTATATGTAAATGTATATGTTCCATACATATACATTTCAAGCAAGGGGGCTGTGGACAGGCCGACATACGTGTAATATAGTATAGTAGTTTATATTATTTGATAATATGTACTAATTATGTATGTGTATGATAAGTTCCTAGTTATTAAGTGCAATGAGCAATGACTTTAAGCGTTTCGTGCTCAGTCAATACTGGTGTCTAGAATCTGTAACTTGGCTCACTAGTAAGCTCTTGACGAGAGCTTTCAACAAACCATTGCACAAGTAACAGCAACCAGCATTGGCTGAGATTCAAGCACTTGAAGTCATTGCTCATTGTAGTTAAGAACTAGGAACTTCTCACGTGTATATGTATATGTAAATGTATGGAGTTCAAGCGAGCAGGCTGTGGGCCGGCCGATATAGGCGATAGGCTGTGGGCCGGCCGATATAGGCGTGGAATATACTACAGCCAAGTGTGTATTCTATATAAATACGTATGTGTTTATCTATATGTACATGTATATGAATGCGCATTCGTATAAGTATATGTATCTGTGTATGTACGCGTATGCAAATGTATGTGTATGTGTATGTGTATAGGTATATTATTATGTATATTTACATATATATATATATGTATACATATATATATATAGGGGTGATTTCGCCGTATCGGAAGCAGGTACAAAAGATAAAAGACCTCTTGCAAAGGTGCTCCGTCACACTATGTATGTATGTATGTATGTATGTATGTATGTATGTATGTATGAATGTATGTATGTATGTATGTATGTATATATTACTGTTAGGACGATCAAGGAACCACGGGCGCGAAGGTATGTATGTATGTATGTATGTATGTATGTATGTATGCATGTATGTACGCATCATATGTATGTATGTATGTATGTCTGTATGTATGTATGTATGACAGATCAGGGCCATAATAGATTGCATGAGAGAGCCTATGATTAGATATACGTGACCTTAAATGTATCCTTGCCTGCGTTCACCTCGGACAGAAATCAAGGAGAAGTTCCTATTTCTTAACTACAATGAGCAATGACTTCAAGTGCTTCAATCTCAGCCAAGGATGGTTGCTGTCGCTTGTGCAGTGGCTCGTTTGCAAGCTCTCGTCAAGAGCTTCCTAGTGAGCTAAGTTACAGATTCTGGACAGCAGTATTGACTGAGAACGAAGCGCTTAAAGTCATTGCTCATTGCACTTAATAACTAGGAACTTCTCATACTATCATTTTCTGTCTATCTAGTTGTAGAAGGTAAACCGTAGCAATGTGCAGTAGTATAGTAGTACACGGGCCGGTAGTGTATGCACATGAAAATATTAAAACCAGCTATCTCGGCCTTCATCCCAGAGATAAAAAAAATCAAAGTGGGCCCTCTTTTTTGGGCCAGCCTTATGTTTGTATGTATAAATGTATGTATGTATGTATGTATGTATGCATTATATGCATATGTATGTGTATGTATGTATGTATAGGGAGCTCATGGTGGGCAGTGTGGAGCAGTTTCAAGGGTATATACATACATGCATGCATACATACATACATACATACATGCATACATACATACATACATACATACATTAAATACATGCATGCATGACGCATTATTACTCAAATTTATACGTTTCATACATTCAATGCATATATACAGACATACGTACGTACGTCCTGATATACCTAAGTAAATACACTATTATATACATACACAGATATCACATAAAAGCATTCACCGCCAAATACCCAGGTAATTACCCTTGATGTGGTTGGCTTCCTGGGGAAATTCCCTGAAATTCGGAATTTTCCGGGAAGCTAACCACAACAAGGGTAATTACCTAGGTAATTGGCAGTGAATGCTTTAATGTGATATACATATAGGCAAGAGAGGAAGGTTATCATTACGAGTATGGTGCGCTCAGAGCCAGCTCACTTAGAGTTTGACAAAAAGGTACGTATGTATGTCTGTATGTCTGTATGTATGTATGTATGTAATAATGTATGTATGTAATAATGTATGTATGTAATAATGTATGTATGTATGTATGTATGTATGTAAATATGTATGTATGTATGTATGTATGTAAATATGTATGTATGTATGTATGTATGTATGGATGGATGTGTGTGTGTATGTGTGTATGTGTGTAGTATAACTTACTTATAATTCTCAACGTCTCAACATAACATATGTATTCAACATGTGTATATCATGCATGCATGTAATGCATTTATGTAGTATAACCTGGGTTTTCTCAACAATCCCAAACGTTTCAACGTGATGGTGACAAGGGCACAGGCGCTTTTGGTTCTGATTGGTACATACATGCGTACATACATACATACATACGTAGGCAACCCGCTACTAGGCAGTACAGATCCCGTTTGCACACACACACACACACACACACACACGCACACACAAACACACAAACAAACACACAAACAAACACACAAACAAACAAACCTATACATGCATGAGAAGTTCCTAGTTCTTAACTACAATAAGCAATGACTTCAAGTGCTTCGATTTCAGCTTATGCTAGTTTCTGTCGCTTGTGCACTGGTTCGTTTGAAAGCTCTCGTCAAGAGCTTCCTAGTGAGCTAAGTTACAGATTCTGGACACAAGTATTGACTAAGAACGAAGCGCTTAAAGTCATTGCTCATTGCACTTAATAGCTAGGAACTTCTCATGCATACATACACACAAACACCCACATTCATACATACTTACATTCGTAGGCAATCCACTCCTCGCCAATACAGATCCAAACACAAACACACAAACAAACAAACAGACAAACCTATACATGCATGCATACATACACACAAACACACACATTCATACATACTTACATTCCTAGGCAACCCACTCCTAGCCAATACAGATCCCGTGTGGAGAGAACTGCTCCACTGTTGCATTCGAAACGGCTGTTATACTGGTATACATACATACATACATACATACGATGAGAAGTTCCTAGTTACTAAGTGCAATGAGCAATGACTTTAAGCGCTTCGTTCTCAGGCAATACTGCTGTCCAGAATCTGTAACTTAGCTCACTAGGAAGCTCTTGACCAGAGCTTTCAAACGAGCCACTGCACAAGCGACAGCAACAAGCATTGGCTGAGATCGAAGCACTTGAAGTCATTACTCATTGTAGTTAAGAACTAGGAACTTTTCATACATACATACATACATACATACATATACATGCACATAGGTTTCCCTTTACCGGAAGCATTGGTCGAGAAGGCTCGAAATCCCGAAGGTATCTATCTATCTATCTATCTATCTATCTATCTATCTATCTATCTATCCCTCCCTTTCTGACTGATAAGGCCGGGCAGTTGCGATGTATCATATATTATGCATACCTGCAGACAAAAATATAGATAGATAGCCCTAGAAACTGCAATTGAGATATAGTTGAAACGATCCTTTGCTCGCTTTTGTTTGATATAGTTGAAACGACCCTTGCTCGCTTTGTTTGATATAGCTGAAACAGCCCTTGCTCGCTTTTGTTTGATATATGATAGATGAACTGACCGCCGCAGCGGCCCAGGCCGAAAGCATGCTGGTAGAAGAAATGCAGGCGCTTGGGCTGACCACGGCTGAAGAGCTTAGGGAAGACGAAGAGGAGCTCGAAGAAGCTGTAAGTACGACGCGGGAGGATGTAGAATGGTCGGACGAGAGGTGAAGTGGAGCTCTTGATACTGCTATTAGGACTGCTACTCAACTACTACAACTACTACAACTACTACTACTACTACTACTACTACTACTACTACTACTACTACTACTACTACTACTACTACTATTGCTGCTACTGCTGCTACTGCTGCTGCTACTACTACTACTACTACTACTACTACTACTACTACTACTACTACTACTGCTACTACTACTACTGCTACTACTAATGCTACTACTACTACTACTGCTACTACTACTACTACTACTAATAATAATAATAATAATAATAATAATAATACTATTAGGACGACTACTACTACTACTACTACTACTACTACTACTGCTACTACTACTACTACTACATAGCGGTAAGATTCCAGATAAGAATCGTCACTACGCTTGTCTTTTAAGTAATTGAGCCCGGGGTTAGTGACTAGTATTGAATGGTAATCATAGCAGAGAGAGAGAGAGAGAGAGAGAGAGAGAGAGAGAGAGAGAGAGAGAGAACTTACTGAGTCCGACTACGTTATACCATAGTGATATTAATCATCAACTTCGCCGCTACCTGAGTCACATTTAACTTATCGTCAACGTGAGAGCAGTTAGCAGAGCAATCGAATTGTATTACTGTACCATAGGTAATCAAGTTCGCTTTCATTACTCTTAATACTTATTACAGATATTACCGGTATTTCAGTCCTGTGCATGATGCTACATTGCACCCGCTCTTGGTACATGACTTTAAACTGTACCAACTCATGTTCGCCGGTCCTGAGAAGTTCCTAGTTCTTAACTACAATGAGCAATGACTTCAAGTGCTTCGATCTCAGCCAATGCTGGTTGCTGTCGCTTGTGCAGTGGCTCGTTTGAAAGCTCTCGTCAAGAGATTACTAGTGAGCTAAGTTACAGATTCTGGACAGCAGTATTGACTGAGAACGAAGCGGTTAAAGCGATTGCTCATTGTAGTTAATGACTAGGAACATCTCCTGGTCATTACCTTAACCTGTACCAACCCATGTTCTTTAACCTACCGTTTCTTCCTTCATAAATTCTCCAATTTCAATTTCCCTTCTCTTTTCTCTTTCTGTTCCATTCTCCCCTTTATTCTTTCTCCTGCATTCGTCGTTCCATTCTTCGCCTCTCTTTGATTTGCCTCCCTTTTTGCATTTTCCTTGTCCCCCCCCCCTTTTTTTTAAAAAAAAATCACCCCTCTATTCTTTCTTTCCTCTTCCCCCTCTCTTGTTCGCACCCTCTCTTGACCCCTGCTTTTCATTTTTCTTTCAACTATCAAGTTGACCTCACACACTTCTCGCTGTAGTCTCCTATCATAGGCTTCTCTCTTTGTTTACCCTACTACGGCTTTTTACTTATGTTCGCCTACTTACATGCTTCCTTTTCAGCTCTAGTATTTCCCTTCGACTTTACAATACTACTTTGTGCTAACTGATACGTTGAAAAGCAAGCCGGGCGTTCTTCAACCATTTAACTCTGACCGTAATCATGATACTACTAATAATAAGTGGAAAAATTAATAAATATTAATAACATTCGCTATGACTAATTACCTGTACTGAGACCGAGTCCAACTCCCTAAGAGTTGATGGCCCAAACGCTGCGACGCACCTAGCGTGACCAACAAGAGCGGAGCACAACTTATAATAGCAGCAAAAGAAAAAAAAAATCATCTTTGGATATTAATTAGATCCTTTCTCGTCAGTTATGTTCATTATTACTTAAGTTGATTATCCTTACTAGTAGTTGTTACTGTCATTACTAGTAGTAGTATTATTAATATTAGTTCAGTATTAATGTAGTCAATTTTAGTATTGTTCTGGTACTGGTGGCACCGTGACTGCACCAGCTTGCCGCAACACAGCCGCGTTGTAGCATTCAAATTCCTTTTCAAGGTTGTTATTCATATCCGAACCGTACGTTTCCGAGCGTCAGTGTATCTATTTCTGTACAGTATTAATACATCTTCTGATTTCGGTAGTCACGTTAATTATTAATAGCGGGAATCGTTCGCATTATTAATAATTTGCTGAAATTTTTCGGCGTTCTGTGAAGTTGTAGGCCGGCCCGGCCGCACAACTGATACATAGTGGGATTGAACTTGATGTCGTCCGGCTTCAAGTTGTTGTTACTTGATTCTTAGTAGTATGCTTGGTCTGTCCCTCTACCCGCCGGTTGAGGTACGACTAAATGTCAAAGTAGCTGTTCCGGTTGCATCTGGACCGTGACTCCAATCGCTAACCGCAAAACTTGAACAGGGTTTGCTGAAGTTTCAAGTTGCTCAGCTTTCGTGAGATTCCGAGACGAAAAGCTAAAATTCTCCGATCACGACGTTTTGATTTTCTTGACGTTTTGACACCTTGAAAACCCTGGCCGAACCGTCCAAAAAAGTGTGTTGTGATCTTCAAGTTTTCAAGTTTTGCGGGGCTTTAGTTAGAGTTGGACTCTCCCTTAAGGTGAGAGGGATAGAAACAAATTGTGTGTGAGGAAAGATGATAGGAGCACACACATCTGGTTCAAGTGTGTTTGGATAGGGCAGGAATGAGCCTCGGACACAGACATAACACATAAGCTGGGTGGGAAGCCTGGCAGTGGTGACGGTGTGTGTGTGTGTGTGTGTGTTTTGTCTCACCTCTCCGAGGCTATTCCTTTTCTCACTTCTACATGTCATCCATGCAGAAGAGGAAGAGTATGTTAGTTAGGAAGCCCGTATAGACGGAGTCCATACGCGATCGACGTGAGCGAGGGGGCGAAGGAGTTCACAGGGCACATTGCACTGCTTACGTCAACGACGCGGATGGATTTGAGCGGCTGAAGTAACCCACGGGGCAAAAGATAAGTGCGAGCCTGGCGGCGGGTGCGAAGGAGTTCCCAGGGCACATCATAAGCCAGTGCAGAAGCTTGCCCGGGAGGCTCCGGAGGGGAAGCCTGGTGAGCCTCCCGACTCGTGACTCAGGGTCGGAGGAGGAGAGCGGGGTCTACGACGGAATGCCCGACGCCCCTTTACACTCGAAGGAACGATGGCCAGGTACAGAGCTTTGGTGTTGGAGTTGGTTTTAGATGAGGCTAGCTGCGTCAGACTTGCTTGAAGTATTAATACCGTAAGCTTAGTAGGAAAGTATTAACATTTAGACGTCTAGTCTTATATAATACAATCTTTAGTCGGACCATCAACACCAACTGTATTATTAACCCTTAACTGTACGGTCCACTCGATCCACTAAGTGGATCCAAATTTTTTGAGTTGCATTATCACTGAAATAAAGAAAACTTTTAATGTATTCAAACTCGTTTGAACTTACCGGATGCACGCAACTTTGAATACTGATGTGTTTCTCAAAACATGGATACTGACAGAGCACAAGACGACACTTAGTACAATAATACGAGGAGCGTTTCCGGATGCCGGCACGTGTACACATGACGCAATGGGAGGGATGCTTGCCTTTCCGTTTTCCTTCCTCCTGCTGAGCTTCGCCCCATCCAGGAGCAGCAAGCTTCTCCAATTTACCATCGCACGCTACCTCCCGTCGGATATGTTCCCCAGATCGAAGGTCAACATCCTCTTCAGAGTCTGTGTTTTCCTCACCCTCGTCAACTGCCTTCATTTCTCAAATATGCGTGTAAAGCAAAGACAATAGTTTTTCGATCATTTTTTGCCGCGAGGGGATGCTAATCTCGTCTCTGTCTACTCTCTGCATCAGCAATCCTTTGTACACAATGGTTGTGTTGGCCACTGCAGTGTCAAGCAGATCAAGAAAAAGTTTTACCCACGGCTTGTCCGCTCTGCGAACCCTCTCCGATCCCGTTGCTAGTCGAAGCCTATCTTGCGTGTCAGTTCCCCCCATGTACTGGTTGTACGACTTGATGGACGCGTAGCAGTTAATGGGCCCCCTGTTTCCTTTCTTGTCCAGAACGCGTTCGACATGATCAAGGGTTCCTCCTTGAATGGTGGAGACAAATGTGCAAACCTTCCTGTCCTTCCACCTCCCAACCATAATGGGAGGGGCACAATTCTCCATGTAGCAGGCGGTCATTGTTCCTCTCTCCGCACTCGTCGGGATGTCCTCTAGCATGTCTTTGGCCCCATAGATTCGGTTTGCCATCACCGTTCCCACCATGCCATGTCCGTACTTCTCCCACAGGTTGTAGGCCAATATCAGGGAGGTATAATAGCGATCTGTGACCCAAATGCTGCCGGATGGTAGTTTGGCATCCTCCGCTAGTGACATGATGATGTCATACGTCGATCCGTAATTAGACTTTTGCTCTGGCGGCAAAGTGCGGCTACAAGCGTATATCTTGACATGGTATGCAACGCCTGAATGAGGATCGTTTACTTGAAAAAGTTTGAATCCATACTTGTCCGGCTTGTCCTGGATGTAAGAGCTTCGTCTGCAGAAACGAATTGGTCCAGGCTCATCATTGTCTTGCTCATGTCGTTCATATTGTCTAGGAAGGGTCGAACATGATGAAGAGGATCGTAGTCTGGGTGAGAGGATGGCTTCTTGACATCGGGATCGTTGGGTTGAAAAATGGCTTTGATTTCCCTAAACCTTTTCAGGGTCATGATGGACGATAAATTGGGGTACTGGATGAATTCATTCATGTATCCGGTCCAAAAATCTTCTTGTCTCTTGAGCTGCATAGCTCCCATTGCAATCCAGATACAAATGAAAGCAGGTATCTCATTTGGCATCACTGCCCTGATGTAACGGAGGTGTCCGCGACCCGACAAATTGCGTCTTTTTCGAGAATAAGTGTTAGACCATCGAGCCCACATGTCAATCATATGCTTACTGACGTATTGAGTAAAGATCATTATCAAAGTTTTAGCATCTCCCTGGTAGTAACTTTTGTTGAATTCGTATTTGCCTTCCCAAGGCAGCAAAGGAAGAGCTGGAGGGTCCCCTCGTGTCAATTGATCTACTGAAAAGAGTTGACTGGGTTGTAGGTCGTCCGTTTCTGGGGGCTCAGGTGCATCTCCGTCCTCGTCCTCGGCAGTGTCATGGGAAAGCTCGTCCTCCGTGACTTCGAATTCTTTGTCTGCTTCGCCACCCCCTTCTACTGAGCCACCGTCAAGTCCGTTGTCTCCCCCAGAGCTGGAATGCATACACAGACACTATGGGTATCATCAGATGCAATGGCATCAAAATGTGTCATGTATTTTGTCTGGAAGCAGTCAGCGAGCAAAGGCAAGCATACTTTTGGAGGGTACAGGAATTGAAGGGTATGCATGAGAGGAAAACAATGAATGAAAGAGACAACATATGATAAATAGAAGGCTACCCATCAGGTTGACCTTCTTCAGGCACCTTATCCTTCAAGTTGAGAGGGTGCTCCTTCTTTGATCTACATATATCAGATTTTGCCTAAATGCATGATCATACTGATGAGTCACCTCTTTATTTTTTTTGAAGGGGGTGCTTGCTCAGCTTCATCCTTCTCCTCCTGTAGGCATCACCCCCCGGATAGCCGGTAAAAAGTACCTTTTCCTGGTGACAGGTGCACCAGCTTGTTTTTTCAGTATTATTTGTCCGGATTGGACCTGATGCCATTTTATTCCTGGTCTGTTGCCGTTTTCCTTTTTGGCTTCACTGAGCTAATATAACGAGACATCATTCTCATCTTTTGAGGACTGTGTTTAGTTGTATTACAGACTTTTTACGAGCTATCGTTGGGTGCATTACATTTGGAGTCCACATCACTAGTGTGATTTCTTTCTGCTTTGCCACACAGGCAACAGAGTGAATTTTCACTGACCTGTCTCACACGGGGACGTCAGACGAAAACAAATACTCCAACACAGCTCCCTCATTACTCTTTCACAAAACAAATAATTTGATTGGTCTCAAGCAGGTGTCTCGTACCCTCTAGCCCAATCAGTATCTGTGTGCTCACAAGGAGACATCAGAGACAAACTCTCTGTCGTTCTTGCTGTTCTCACACAGAGACCAAGAAGAAGGAGGTGGACAGAAGAGTGAAGGAACACACACAAAACACAAACAAACATATTAGGGACAGGAGCACAACAATCTACCATTCTAGTTTGTGCATTTATCTGCATTATCTCACACATACGTCAGAGTATTTTTGCACCTCTCTGATCGTTTTCTAAAGGTCGTAGTAGTAATTGACAGGAGGACAGTGTCAGCTCCTATGTTTGGTTTTTGTTCGCTTGTGTTCTGTTCCTCCTTCAGTCGATTGACTAGTGAAGAGAGAAACTAATAGAGAGGGTAGAGTGAGATTCCCTGTCCTCTATGAAACACTGTTTGTATGTTTGTTTTTGTTTGAGAAAAATAGTCTTTGAGACTTTCTCCGATTTCTTGTTCTCCTTACTCAGATTACTTTCTCCTCCTTCTTTTCTATATTGTATCTAGTATGAGGCACTTGGACCTACACACAGATAGTAATAGAAAAGCTCTCCTTGAGAAGTCGACAGTCGGTCGGATAGGTTCTCAGACCTACATCATGTCGACAGAGACCGCCGAAGTGAGTAAATTCTCGGAGGCAGAACAAAGAAGAGAAGAAGAAGAAGCAGGAGGAGGAGGAGGAAGAGGACTGAATGAAGGAGGAGGAGGAGGAGGAGGAGATGAAGGAGTAGGAGGAGGAGTAGAAGAGGGCTGGGATGATGAAGGAAGATATGGAGGAGACGAAGATGAAGGAGGATTTGAACAAGAAGAGACGGGAGGAGGAGGAGCATATGGTAATCCCTTACCACCTGCCTACACGGGAGGAGGAGGACGAAAAATGATCGACTTGATTCATAGTGATGGAGAGGAGATCACAGTGGAGGAACAACAGTGGGTGCAAGACCACTATGACCTCACTAAAGAAGAGTTTGATAACAAGATGGGGGTAGACAAGGACACTTATGTGTGGATCCCTCAGGATCAAAGAAGAGAGAAAAGTCGTGCTAAAAAGGATGTCTATATCCTATTATCAAACACAGCACAGCTCCTCGGCAAACTGGTCTCTGATCCAGAAAAGAGAAAGAAGATACAGCATATCAAGTTTGGGGACACACACACCCACCTTGAATTACTCGATGCTATCTTTGGGGTGTACACTCAAACCCTGATTTGGGAACGTTCATACGGCCCACGATGTGAGGGTTACCTCCAGTACACACACCCAAGAGCAACGGCCAGATTCCTCGCGATGGTCAGGAGGCAGTCGATGTAACAAAAATGAAGACCAATCTGGGTTCGAAAAACTCGAGTGGCATATTTCATTTTTTTACGATGGAAATGAAGGCCTTGGAGGAGGGGAAGGCAGAGATGGAAAAAAGCATTAAGGCAGCAGGAGAAACTCATCCTGTGATTGATGAGTTAGAGAAGACCGACAGAGTTCTGACCAAGATCAGACTGTTGATGGGTGCGTTACTGCATAAGGAGGCATGGAAGAGATGGATTCCTACCAAGGATCACTCTGTCCTTAAATCACTTAGTAACGCACCACCGGTCGCCAACAAAGCAGGTCTGCTTCTGAATTGGTGGCCTTTATCACTCATGCTCAAAAGCTGGTGATATCTGAGAAGAAGAAGGCGAAAGAGAAGGCGGAGTTCGAGAAGACGATGAGACTGGAAAGAATGAAAGCAAAAGTGAGTGGTACAAAGACACACCCTCCGACATATTTGACCCCACCAGCTCCTGCCCCACCAGCCCCTGCACCCTCGGGCTCAACTACGGTGGTGGTCACAAACACGGAGAAGAAGGACAGACAGAACATCATAAATGCCTTCAAGGGGAAGAAAGGAGGAGTGGCAAGTCTCATGCTATATGCCAAGACGAGCTCAGACAAAGACTCTGATGCTTCGCTTTTGAGCAAGCTCAAAGAGATCAATGCCTGCATGAAGGCTTTTCCTTGCGACGAAACGCAGGAATACGAGGCCCTTGTTACTGTTTTTGACCAATCTCTAGTTTCGGAGGGATTCGATCTGACACAGTACAAGTTTTTGAGAAAGAAGGAGGAGATTAAGAGAAACAATGCAACAGGCCTAGACGCTCAGTGTGAACTGGCGGTGGCCACACTCATTTCATATTTTCAATCTCATGGATACCAGCATCTCTGCACTGGTACTCTCATAGGATTTGAAATCTTTGAGACAGTGGCGATGAGTTTGAGGAGTGCTGTTGGCTTGGCGGCGATCCTTACGGAGGTAGTTTCCTCCTATGGGCTATTCTATGGCCGCAAATCGATCATCCTCTATTTCTTCTCGGCGTTACACACAGTTAACCCGAGCAAGCTTACTCAGCTCATACAACAATGCTCGACGTTTAGCTCAGTGAAGTCCAAGAACTTCCTCGAGACACACGTGTTCGAAAATACGGTTCAAAGCGTTGCTCCGTCAGCACTGTTTCAAGAAGCGATGAGTGCATGCTCAAACATGGACTCGCTTACGGAGGCACATACGGCACAGGCAGGCGGTGTACCTGTTGGCGCACAAGCCACGTACACAAACAGAGCTGCCGGTTGGAAGAGACAGAGAGAGCCAGACCTGAAGACCGCATGTTGGAGGTGGTTCGCGGGCTTGCAGTGTAAGGCACAGATGGAGAACAGAGACTGCTCTTTCGATCATGATAGGCAGAACCCAACAGCAAGGGCAAATTTTCTGAGCAGGACGGAAGGCAAGGAACCGGGCCTTTTCAACATGCTTCAGATTGCCGCTGCGAACGAAGGTTGGTACGCCAATATGTGTGATGATGAGGAGTTACGACAGGCGATTATTGCCTATGTGGAGAGGATGAAGGAGAAGAAGGAGGAAAGGGAGAGACAAAAGAACCTAAAGGCCTCTCAAAGAGGACGAGGAGGAGGGGAAGGAGCAGGAGCAGGAGGACGAGGAGGAGGACGAGGACGAGGAGATGTCCATATTACTAACGGATACTGTTTCCATGTGAAAGTAGGAGAAGAAAAAAGGGAGGCGTTTGTACCAAGGAGAATGGGGCGAATCCCGGATACTCCACCAGAAACTATTAAAAGTTTTATTACTGATTTCTGGGGTGACGAGCCGACGTGGCCGCGTTCACTAACTGAAGTGAAGAAATGCTTACGGACTTTATTCGAAAATAATAAGCCGTATACTATTATCCTGCCATATAATGAGAAGGCGATATGGGCGCAGGAAATAAGGGACCTGCTTATTGATCATCCTATACCGGTACTCTCTCGCAAGCAACAGCTGTGGTGGCTTGTCGTATGGGAACTCGTGAGCAGAGCAGTGCATACAAGCGGAAGCTCAGAGACCTCGACAAGTTGAAATTGATACCGCAAGCATTCACATGCTTTGATGGTTTTTACACCCGTAAAGCTCCTTTGCAATACGCGAGACTCCTTGACATGCTGGTGGAGCTCGGTAAAGATGATGAGCCGGACACGGTCACGTATGAAAAGACGGGCCTAGATGATGTCTCGGAAGAGGACTTAGGCTTGGAGGAGGACAGAGAACCCCTCAAGCAACATAAGCAGATGTCTGATGAAGATTTTCAAGCGGCGGCGCGGAAAATATTGGAAGAAGGAATAGGCACGGAGAAGGAGAAGGAGCTTTTAAAAGCCAAATTAGAGGCGAACAAGGAAATTTTTGACCCTCCACATGCAGGTGGTGTCAAGCCTGAAGATTTCACTGCGGTTATTTACAAAATACCGGGTGCGGAGCCGTCACCGGCACCACGAAGGGCGAATTTGAGTATACATGAGGCGAAGATAGCGGAGGAGCTAGCAAGACAGCTGCTCAATGAGGACTTTATTAAGAGATCAACATCTCCAATAGTCTCACAACCGAGAATAGTGCCGAAGCCAGGAGGAGAATGGCGCCTGACGGTTAACTATGCTCGTGTTAACAAGGTGCTGGAGGAAGAGAGAAATCCTCTAGAAGAAGGAAGGAGAGTACTGCGGAATGCAAAATTCTATTCGGTCATGGACCTTAAGAATGGCTTCTGGCAGATACCACTGGAGGAAAAGTCCAGATGGCTGACGGCGTTTGTGGTGGGTATGGAAATATACCAATGGAAAGTGCTTCCGATGGGCCTCAAGCAAGCCCCAGGACTTTTCCAGAAGGCGATGCAGAAGATGTTGAGCAGTCAGTACGATGATTTGTCTGACGGATGCTTTATGAGAAGGCGGGGACAGAAGGCGGGAGAATATGCATTTTGCTATATCGATGACATTATCGTATACTCTAGCACAATTGAGGAGCATATCGATCATTTGTCCGATATATTCAGGCACATCGGAGCTTTTGGCCTGAAGTGCAATCTAAAGTGTCAACTTGCCAAGACGAGTGTGACATACTTAGGGTACGAGATCTCCCATAATCGAGTCTCGATATCCAAAGAGAAGAGGGAGGAGATTATGAATCGACCGATACCAAAGAACCGCACTGAATTGCACTCATTCCTTGCGATGGCGCAATACTATAGCCAGTTTATACCCGATTGGGGTGCAACACGGGCTGAAGTGGAGAAAATGATAGATTTTGGAGACTTTGAGAAGTGGGCGAAGAGGCTTTGCAAGCGTTTCATGCGCTCAAAGATCTTATTTATATAGACCCGAAAGACGGAGGACTGGTGTTAACGATGCCCGACTTTACGAAACCATTCGTAGTCGATACAGACGCATCTAAGTTTGCGATTGGGGCTGTATTACAACAAGAGGATGAGGAGAAGAAATTACGCCCAATCATGTTTATTAGTAGGAAGTTGTGTGCGGCGGAGAGAAACTATTGCAAAAGGCAAAGAGAGGCGTTAGCGGTGGTGTGGGCCCTCAAGAGGCTCAGAGAGTATTTGTGGGGAGGACCTTAATTTACTGTCAAAACTGATCATCATAACCTGTTATGGTTGATGAATCATGAACAGACTGGACGGCTGGCGCGGTGGCAAGCGTTCTTGTCTTGTTTCGATTTTACAATGGTCCATCTACCGGGGAAGCGAAATGTGGTCGCTGATAGCCTCTCTAGGCTAGAGTTTAACTCAGAAGTATCGGCGTTGGTGTCCACGGTGGAGATGGAGGACTTGTTCACTGACAAGGTGTATGAGGTCAGCCACATTGAGGCGATGGAGATGGCGAGTGGAGTCCGATATGACCGCACAGGTCTACGGTACAGTCCACAAGGCCCGGATCACGGGATATGTTGTGAGCTACATACCCAGGAGGACGCTGAGTGGTCCTATGAGGTATATGAGAATGCGAAGGCGAACATAAGAGAGGAAGAGGAGACGCAGGATGTTTATGCGGAGCCTCCTCAAGAGCAGAGAAGTGACCTAGACGATGACCCGGAAAGAATCGGGATACGGCTAGAAGATGGTACTATCCATATAGCCTCGCCTACCGCATGGAGGCAACAACAGGCTCAAGATCCGGAGTTTAAGGAACTCATACAGTTATATCAGAACCCGGATGAGCTGAAGATGACGAAAGCGATCAAAGATCAGATGAAGGAGATGGGATGGAGAGATGGTCTACTGTGGTACAAGGGCCTTCACGGTCGCTATGCGTCACAGCCGGACAAATGGACCCTTTGGGTACCGGAGAGTCTGAGACGATTTATATTTGTCGCAGCCCACAATTGCCCACTTTTGGCGCATCCGGGTCGACAACGAACTCACATGTTCGTAGTGAGGCGATTCTGGTGGAAGAAGATGAAGGAGGAGATAGATCAGGCGGTGGATGCATGCATCCCGTGCAAGATAAACAAAACACCACTGAAGGCAAGTTTCGGCCTGATTGGCGAATTTCCTCTTCATGCGGGGATGTTTGAGTTTATACACATTGATCATGTGGGACCTTTCCCAGAATCGAAGGATGGTTACAAATACCTCCTCACGGCTATTGACAGAGCCACCAACTATGTGTGGATCATCCCTGTCAAAGACGTTACCGGCAAGACGACGGCCGAGGCGCTGATCGATAGGATCATCTCACAGATCGGAGTATCAAGAAAGATATGTTCTGATCGAGGCTCGGACTTTAATAACGAGGTCATCGACAAACTATCTAAGTATTACGGAATGAAATGGCAATATGTTACTGCCTATAACCCGCGAGCAAATGGGAAAATCGAGCGGGTACACAGACCCCTCAAAGCCTCACTAAAGATGTATTGCACGAAGAAGGAGAATCAAAGAGCATGGGTCGAGGCAGCACCATCATTTGCGTTTGCAATGAACTGTCTACCCTCTACGGCGTTAGGAGGCTCGAAGAGCTCAATCTCGCCATATCAGTTAGTATATGGGCGTGAGCCTGATATCCCGACTTCGCTCCTTCACCCAAAAGACACTTGGGCGGATGCGGATGAGTTGTTTGGGATGAGACTTAGAGTGAAGATGGAGGCGGAACAAATAGTCAGGGCGCATAGAGAGGCGGAGCGCCGAAAGACTGATGCTGAAGGGGTGCGACAAGCGCACTTGGATCAGATCAAGTTTCAGGTTGGGGATATTGTACTGTTGTACCATCCTCAGATCCCGAAAGGAGTCAGCTCTAAGCTGTTCACTCACTGGAAAGGACCTTATCAGATTATGGAACAGACGGGACCTCTGAACTACAAGATCAGGGGTAGAGGGAAGGTGCAAATTGTGAATGTAAGAAGGCTGATTAAGTATGATCCCTTCTTACTGGAAGATGAATCCGTTGAGGAGGCGTTAAAACGGATGAAGGACGATTTCAAAGAGGTGCCGCCCATCCACAAGGAGGCTGGCATAGACCAAGACGATGCTTATCGGGCACCGATAGCTGAGAAGGAGGAGAGTGAGGTGGACAGTAAGGAGAAGACTGACCGCATAAGCGCGGTGGGGACTCAGTCTAAGTCTCCGCGAGAGCATAGCGGAAAGAAGGAGAAGATCACAGAGGCGCAGCTAACGAGAGCGCGGAATGATCTTATCAACGACCAACCGAGGAAGGCGATGAGGTCGATGGGATCAAAGGACGTCCACCAGGAGGAGGAGGGGACGGACACTGACCCAAACGCGAGCAACGTTGAGATTGTCCATGAGCGATGGAAGAAAGGCGATGCGATAGCAACCATCGCATGGGTGAAAGAGATGCTTTCTATCTGATGAGACCAGCGGAACAACATGTCGCTGATGACACTCTCTCAGACTTATACTTGATGCGGGTCGTGGCGGTCCCACGACAGATGCGTGTCACACGGACACTCAAAATATCATCAGCCGCAAAGATAGTACAAGCGATACTCCAGTTTTGGAGAAGTATGGACCCGGTTGAGGATCCAAAGGCAAGACATTATCTGCCAGTATATAAAGACGCAAAAAGTCTCGAGACATGGGATGATACAATTACTCCCAGAGACAAGGGTTACACTGCGTGGACCATTCAGACACTGCCAAGAGGAGTGCTTGATGTCCCTTTTGAATTAACGTTGGGCGGAATCCCTAATAAGATCTGGGACATTCTCAAACAGTCAGAGTTCGATCTGACTTTTGTTGGTGGTCCTCCACCAGGCAAAGAAATCCGCGCCAGACGACGAAGGCAGTGACAAAGAAATTATTTTTCTTTACGCGTCTCAAACAAACTGGTTGATTGCCCACGGCGTATCATGATTTGATCATGCATCATCAGTTATCAATATGAATATGAAAAAGACTCAGTGATATAACTTGGCATTCGATCGCAATATACGAATGCGAAAGGTCGATCGACGATGATACTACACCGTATACGGGGATCGCTAGTGTATTGAGCGATGGTGTTCTCGGGTATGACCCTTTCCAAGTCCTGGGATGATGTTCTCGAAAATGAAATGTTCTCTGAAACTTTCATTAAATTATTTTTTACGATAGATTATATACTGTCGTACCTGAGCACGGTCAATCTCTACTTGTGTCGGTATATCGCAGGGTCGGGTACATACACCTCGACTTCGGATATAGCTATTAGGACTGGCCCCCTGATACTATATCATAGGATATCCGCCTTATACAAGGGTATGTCATTAAAAAAGACAATGTACTTACGATCTCCCTGTGAATAATAATAATAATAATAATAATAATAATAATAATAATAATAATAATAATAATAATAATAATAATAATAATAATAAGAAGAAGAAGAAGAAGAAGAAGAAGAAGAAGAAGAAGAAGAAGAAGAAGAAGAAGGAGATCAAGGGGGGAATACAGCACCACGTTGCTTGTATTTTTTTATTAATAGTACCTTTGTTCTTGACATACTGCCGAAAAAAAATTGAGGGGAAGGAGTTCAAAATTTACAAGAAAGGCTAGAGAATCCGCTTTGACGTGCCGTATGAGGATATATTTATCGTCTTTTAGCGTCTATCCGTGGGTCGATGCGCTGTGTGGCATGACTCCATAGCGCATACTATTTGCAGAAAGAAATCAGAAGGTGTATGACGAAAATGCTATTTCCGTCATAAAATCGGGAGGGGGTACTGTAGGCATCACCCCCGGATAGCCGGTAAAAAGTACCTTTTCCTGGTGACAGGTGCACCAGCTTGTTTTTCAGTATTATTTGTCCGGATTGGACCTGATGCCATTTTATTCCTGGTCTGTTGCCGTTTCCCTTTTTGGCTTCACTGAGCTAATATAACGAGACATCATTCTCATCTTTTGAGGACTGTGTTTGGTTGTATTACCGACTTTTTACGAGCTATCGTTGGGGGCATTACAGTTTTCAACACAGACATGCATTATTGATTGGAAAATTTATATTTCTAAAAAAAAATAAAAAAAATGAAAAAAACTGAATCTGACAATTTATGAAAACAGAAATGTCATATTGTGAAAATGACTCAGTTTTAAGAACGTCAACTGAAAAAATCTGTAAAATCAAGTTCAAATGATTTTTCAGAAAATTAAAATATAACATATTCCAAACATTACTGTTTTTGAGTTAACAATCAGTTTAATCAAAGCGCTAAAAGTAGATTAGGCTAACTTTTTTTTTTGTGACCGGAACAGCTGCTCTGACACTTAGTCGTCACTCAACTGTAGAGGGGCAGACCAAGCATAAGAGTCAAGTAACTACAAGCCGGACGACACTCAATGCCACTATGTATTGTGTGGGCCGGCCGACAATTCCTTTTCCCCCTTGGGGAGAAGCCGCCATAAGCGATCGACCCCCACGCCGACACTGACTCCTCATTTGAAGGCGCTCTCGACCGACCGACACATAACTTAATGCATTGCGGCTGTCGAATAACTAAAAAGAATTAGTCCACATCCAGTGTGAGTCTCATCAGTGAGAACTCGTGCCCCCGAGCTCCAGCTCTTCCTTCTTCTTGCATCAGATATAAATGCAATCTCTTGATCGTCCCCTTTCAGTCGAAAAGAAAAAGTAGCGGATGATCCGTAAGCGACATCAGACTCCATCGTAATCCACATAACATCATGTTTTGGCTCTCTTCCGCGCGCGGTCTACCACTACCCTTGTGCTCTTCTGCTACGAGCGGTGCCTGGGTTAGTCTTCTCTTCTTCGCCGCAACTTTTTTATCACATTTCGGCGCACCTACCAATAAAGACGATATGCCCGCACTCTGGACCTCGTTTCATATGCGAAGCGGAATCCTTCGTTCCTCCGTCAAATCAAAAGGCATATCCAGAACTACTCTCTGCATCAGTTGTACCGTCCAAGATGTGAAATCCTCGTCGTCTTTCTCAATTGACCCATCCTATTGTTCTGTAGGCGCAGATAGGTAAATATGCGACCTTTTCTTATACCCCTATACACAGTGATGTATAGAAGAGCTATATATTGTAAAGATGTAGTTATATCCGTTTGCATTTATATACTTTTGAGCCGGTTGAAAACGATAATATTACGATTCATAGCAGGTACTACTTTTTTTAAGCAGGATAATATTATCGTTAGGGGTTACATCGGGGAATGGCTCTCTGTTTCCTTTTTGTTGCTTGGCTCTGACAGTCTCCTACATTTTCCTCCATACTGGTTTCCACTCTTTTGTAGAGGAGGAAGAGTAGGTTATTTTCAGAGTGCTGTGGAATCGGATGGATAAATACCCCGGCTTGCATTAAATAATATTTTCTGATTATAACCGACAAAAGTGGAGTCCCAGCCTAGATTTTTATATTCTCCAAATTTCATTTTAGCCATTTGAAAAAAGCCACTCCCCCAAGCAAAGGAAGAAGGAAAGGTAGTGAAGGAGTGTAGGAAAGGAGTTGGGGAGGTGTTAGGAGCTTGCTGTGCACAAAAGCAGCAGTGAAATCTTGGACAGATGCCCGCAAAGCGGCACGGCAAGACACTCGTTGTGTGTACCATTTTGACACTTACAGTAGTGTGTTTGGAGAGTGTAAGGGGGCATAGAAAGTGTATTCAGTAGGGCAGAAACACTCTAATATGCACTGGATTGATTGTCGACACATTGTCGAGTCTGAGGAGTGATTTATATGCAACCTACAGGGAGTGGAAAGACCCCCCTGTCAGTTCCCTGTCAACACTCCTACACTTATCCCTACACATACTCCTCACGAGGAGAATAACAAACCATTACACACTCTGACTCTAGTTTGTACTGCCACAAGTACGTAGCACACACAAACGTTGAAGAAACGTAAGAACGTGTAACGAGGCAGAAGAAAACAGACAAGCAAAACACAGACAGAAACCTATTCAATTGGCACAAAACCTGTTTATACAGACAACACACATCCTACACCAAACAAGGTGACCATCTCTTAGGGGGGTGATAGGCCAGTCTAACAAGACATAGGCCAAGGAATTTACGTGTGGATTGGACACAGGAGAACCAAAACGGAGGGTGTTTTTGGGACGATTTTTATTTTCGTTCAAAACAAACAAAACACACACCTCTTATCACACGCAAGCACTACAAACCGTGCCGTGTTGTGTGGTGTCGAATAGGTCAGCAAGGCCACGAACTCGGATACCGAGAGGCTCAGAAGACAAAAAGCGACAGGTGTGTCAAGGGTCTACAGCGCTCGGTACACACACACGCATACACACACACGAAAACACTCACAAACACACACCCCAAACTAAAAAAAGAAAGGTTTCGGTCGGTTTTTGAGTTGGGAGAGAACCTTTTGCAAGGGGAAAATAACAGTGACCTATTGGGCTAAGAGAGTGCCTGACAATTGGCTGGTAATCCCTGCTCGTACAGTTAAGACTAAGGTCGTGGCTGAGCGATATCGAGGTCCTGCGGAAGGATGGCAGAGCAATCCTCTCGACGAGGAACATGGGACAAACCACCATGAAACCTCGACATCTATCTTCCCTAACAATAGGTACGAGGATGCGGAATGGTACAGGTGCATGTATAATGACGGCACGACGCAAGTGGCACTGGGACTGATGAATCAGTACAACCCGAGCCTCACGGTCAACGGCACCATAACCATCCAAAACATTTGTTGACCTATACAGGGTTTTGGCAGCCATGCGAGATATCCTGTTAGACGAAGCGTGGCAAATCAACTACCAAAAGTATCAAGCCTTACTACATACTTTGTTCGTCGACAAGGATCAGCAACCTACTCTCACCTTTCCATTCTCAGCGGAAATAGACAAAGAACTTGCCACTGACACACGTTGGCCAAACTCGGCAGGGTTGCTAGCTTTGATTTCTGACCTATAGGGTTGGAACATCGTCTCAGCACGAAACTGGGGGGCTGGCGCCGGTTGCCATATGAAATCTAGCCCTATCGGAAACCAAGAGCTGGAAACAATACCTTCTACCCTTAGGAGACAACACAACGCAAGGTGCCCAAGCTCGGGATACCCTGAATGAACTGCTTCACACACTCGAACAGGGACAATGGATCTGGGTGGGCAAGATGGCAGTGACTGGCCAAATCAAATACTTCAAAGCCAATCTGCGGGTTTTCGAGAAATATGTCAAAGGTGAGAAAGCAGTGGAGGCGAAAATCACTCCCCATCCGGCTGTCAAGCTATACAGAGCTGAGTGCAAGAGAAATTCGTAAATGATCATAGTCATGATGAGCTGAGATTTTGCGACGGTTAAGGGATTCAGTGATTACATTGATAGCATGAAGTTCATGGGATCAGAATAACCTGGGTGTCTTCAACCAGAACTTCAATTTGTTAGGCCAGCCAGGTGATTTGAAAGCTATTGACCAGCGCTTAATGCCATCAAGGTGCTTACGGTGTGAAGGAGATTTTGCGTTTTATTAATATCTCGCACGAGAAGTCAAAGCTATGGACAAGCAGCCTTCTCGCGAGGCATTCAAGTTTGAGAAAGAGTTAGTAGGAGTCGTTCTCCAAAGGCTGCGAAGAAATAATGAAATACATCATACTTTCTGTTTATTTACAGTACTAGTGAAAGTTATTATTATTAAAAACTATATTGTTGGTTTAAAATTAAGTGCTGTAAACTGCAAAGGTGCACTCTACGCCAACCCCGCGCTGCCGACCCCGCCTCGCAGCGCGACAGCGCGGCGAGGCGGGGTCGGCAGCGCGGTGGTTGGCGTAGGTGCCCCCTCCTACTGCTTCAGGTACACATGCCCTGCGGGCCAAAACACCTCTCTATCTAAATCTACCACACGTCGGCTCTGCCGGACCCGAAATCTTCCTCAGTCTTCATGTCGTTAGGTTAGTTGTTATTACTTTCAAAATAGTTACTTAATAACACTGTGGCATATATACATATATACATATATACATATATACATATATACAAATATACATATATACATATACATATATACATATATACATATACATATATATATATATACATATATACATATATACATATATACATATATACATATATACATATATACATATACACATATACACATATATACATATATACATATATACATATATACATATATACATATATACATATATACATATATACATATATACATACATAAATACATACATATATACATATATACATATATACATATATACATATATACATATATACATATATACATATATACATATATACATATATACATACATACATATATACATACATACATACATATATACATATATACATATATACATATATACATATATTATATACATATATACATATATACATATATACATATATACATATATACATATATACATATATACATATATACATATATACATATGTACATATATACATATATACATATATACATATATACATATACACATATATACATATATACATATATACATATACACATATATACATATATACATATATACATATATACATATATACATATATACATATATACATATATACATATATACATATATACATACATACATATATACATTTGTACATATATACATATATACATATATACATATATACATATATACATATATACATATATACTTATACATATATACATATATACATATATACATATAACATATATACATACATACATACATACATATATACATATATAATATATTACATATATACATATATACATATATACATATTATACATATATACATATATACATATACATATATACATATATACATATATACATTTATACATATATACATATATACATATATAGATATATACATATATACATATATACATATATACATATACACATATATACATATATACATATATACATATATACATATATACATATATACATATGTACATATGTACATATATACATATATACATATATACTATATTACATATACACATATATACATATATACATATATACATATATACATATATACATATATACATATATACATCATATATACATATATACATATATACATATATACATATGTACATATATAGATATATACATACATACATATATACATATATACATATACTCATATATACATTACATATATACATATATAAATATATATACATATACATATATACATATATAAATATATACATATATAAATATATACATATACATATACATATATACATATATACATATATACATATATACATATACACATATATACATATACACATATATACATATATACATATATACATATATACATATATACATATACATATATACATATGTACATATGTACATATATACATATATACATATATACATATATACATATATACATATACACATATATATACATATACACATATATACATATATACATATATACATATATACATATATACATATATACATATGTACATATGTACATATATACATATATACATATATACATATATACATATATACATATATACATATATACATATGTACATATATACATATATACATATATACATCATATATACATATATACATATATACATATATACATATGTACATATATAGATATATACATACATACATATATACATATATACATATACTCATATATACATATATACATATATACATATATAAAATAAAAAATATACATATATACATATATAAAAAAAAAAAAAAAAAAAAAATAATATAAATATATACATATATACATATATACATATATACATATATATATAAATATATACATATATACATATATACATATATTACATATAAACATATATACATATATACATATATACATATATACATATATACATATATACATATATACATATATACATAAAAAAAAATAAAAATAAATAAAAAAAAAATATACATATAAAAAAATATATACATATATACATATATACACATATATACATTTACATATATACATATATACATATATATTACATATATACATATATACATATATACATAATATATACATATATACATATGTACATATACACATATGTACATATATACATATATATACATATATACATATATACATATATATATATATAACATATAAAAAAAAATACATATATACATATATACATATATACATATATACATATATACATATATACATATAATACATAATAAATATACAATACATATAAAATATACATATATACATATATACATAATATACATATATACATAATACATATATACATATATACATATATACATATATACATATATACATTATATACATATATACATATATACATATACATATACATATATACATAT
>WBZZ01001797.1:22500-25000 GCA_019918135.1 Paulinella micropora
TATGTAAAATTTATGTATGCTGATTGTATTGTGTATGTGTGTGTAAGTATGTATGTACATATCCATACATGCATGTATACGTGTATTGTATGAGTGTAGCCGAGTGTAAAGTTGTTTGTATCTTTTCATCTGGTTTGTTTATGCAATGAATGCTTCATGTATAGTATGCGGGTGTAGTCACAGTAACTATATACGTCTGCAATTCATTTGCGCATAAATAGAGCTAGATTTACTATGGATTTAGTTTGTATATGTATACGTGTACAGACTAGATCCTATGGTCTGCAGGAAGAATTTTTGTTTTCAGAAACTGTCCCCTACGCGTAGGGCACGCAATTTACTGTCCTAAAAATGATTTATAATGCTATTGGCGGTAGAAAGAAGCCATTTGGAATGTGACGGATTTCTGTGGTTCCCACTTCAGGCTTTTTATATATATATATAATATGCTACGATGATTTCTCCCGTTCTTTTCTATTCTTTCTGTTTTTTCTGTTCTTTATTTTCTTTCATCCATCTATCTATCTATTTATCTATCTATCTATCTATCTATCTATCTATCTATCTATCTATCTATCTGTATCTTGCTTATATAATCATCTTCTTATCTATCTGTCTGTCTATCCATATACAATCCAGGTTCATATCTGGGGATCTTAGTGCTGATCTTTGCACTGCCATCATCCTCATTCTTCGGTACAAGTCGAGGCAAGTTGACTGGTTTGTATGTTATGTTATGTTATGTTATGTATGTATGTTTGCATAAATACATACAATGTACATACATACATACATACATACATACATACATACATACATACATATGTACATACATACATATAGGATGCGTGGCGCCGACATGCTGGAAGCGCAAGACCCCGATCTTCAAAGGTCATGATAATAATGTTGTAATGTATAATGTTTATGTTGTACGTGTATGTATTATACATCAATCATAGATATTATTAAATAATAAAGTATTTATGTTGGATAATGACTTAAGGTATGTCGTACACGGTACCATATCATGTGTACTAATATCAGCATTAAATACGTAATATTGTCGCACCATATCATGTAGTATACTAATAAGAGTATGTCCTTGTCTGGTCTTGACAGGAGCCCTAAGAGCTACTTCCATTTCGATCCCGATGCGCGGCGACGCAGTAAGCTGTGGGTATCTATCTATCTATCTATCTATCTATCTATCTCTATCTCTATCTATCTATCTATCTATCTATCATGTATATGTTTTCCTTTTTGTTGCAGGTTGTGTTTCAACTCGCAGTGCTGTTTGCAGTGCTTCTGGCCGGCTTCGGGCTAGGTAACAGATTAACAAACGGACAGACAGACAGGCTGACAGAAAGCCAGAAGGACAAGCTAGCTATGAAAATCTATCTATCTATCTATCTATCTATCTATCTATCTATCTATCTATCTATCTATCTATCTATAGGTCGCTTGCATGCGTCGCCGGTGGACGGCGTCGACTACCATGCTAGCCAATGTGCGCAAACGTGCCAGACCGCGGGCTGCATCGAGCTGGCCGCCATGCTGCAAGCCAACATGGACACGACTGTGGACCCCTGCGATGACTTCTACCAGTACGTGTGTGGCGGCTGGATGGAGACGCACCATATTCCTGACGACAAGGCAAGTTACACTACCTTCTCCACCCTGACGGAAGACAATCAGCAGATACTGCGACAACTACTGGAGGCCGAGGATACTACAAGCTCGCAGTCAGACGAGCTGACCACTGCCTCCAGAAATTTCTACCAGAGTTGCCTGGATCTGGACGCGATGGACGCTTTAGGCGCGAAACCGATTGTGGAGCTCCTGGCCGCGCTGGACTGGCAGCCCGCAGCCAACAAGTGGAGCGCCAGTGACCTGAGCGCGCTGCAAGAGCGGTTGCAACTCCTAAACCCGTGGGGCATACAGCCTCTGTTTTACATGGGTGTGGGAGCGTCCCCCAAGAACTCGGAGCAAAACGTCGTCTTCATGGGACAGGCAGGACTAGGCCTGAACAAGGACCAGTTCCTCAACACCACAGCTGCGCCCTTCAAGGCTTACCAGACTCTGCTGACCACCCTGTTTGGTCTCATTGATGGACTGCAGGAAAACAGCGTAGAAATCGCGTCCCGTGTGGTGCAGTTCGAGCGGGAGCTGTCTCTCACCTTCTTGTACCCGTCGCAGCGCAGAGACCCCGTCAAGACGTACAACCCGCAGACCTTTTCCAGCTTGTCACAAGTTGCACCGTTGCTGGACTGGGAAGCCTACTTTGCCTCGTCATGGTCGGGCGAGCAGCTGACCATGTTGAACGACGGCTCCACCATTGTCCTGGAGAGCCCCAGCTATCTGCAGAACATGTCCCTCATCGTTGTCAACACATCCAAGCAGACGCTGGTAAACTACTTGCAGGCAAGAGTCTTGACAAGCTGGGCATCTCGCCTGTCCCAGCCCTTTCGAGATGCCAACTTCGCCTTTCGCAAGGCTCTTT
>WBZZ01001797.1:30000-45000 GCA_019918135.1 Paulinella micropora
GCATTCAAATGCCCTGCAAAGACGCAAATGACACATGATCCTCCGTGCGTGGTGTGGTGATTGTGACACATACATACATACATACATACATACATACATACATACGGCTGGCAGAAATCAATTTATCTTAAGCTAAAGTATCAGAGTTTTTTCCTCCTCAGGCCACGGCCTTTTTTTCCAGCAGGCTTTCAACTAGGAGTCACCTATTAAAGACCACTTTCACGTAAGTTTTGAGTGCCGGAGGGACTGATGTAAATGAGTGACAGTTCGTCAAAATTTCAGCCGGTCATTTTGCGGAGGAATATATAAATTGTTGGCAATCATTGAAATAAGTGGTGTTAATTTGAAATCTTAAAATTTCAACCGAAACCGCAGTCACTTCAAACTCCCATGAGGCGACGCCTCATGACTCTCTTTCTTGAGTCCAAGATTTTTTCTTGAGCCCAAGATTTTTTCTCGGGTCAGTGATTTTGATGACTAAGATTAAGTATTAATATCATGACTCCAAGATTTTATCTTGGGTCCACGATTTTGTATTAATATCGTGACAACCCAAGATTTTTGATCTTGTTTCCACTGCAAGAAAAAAAATCTTGGAACGAAAAAAAAATCTTGGGTCCGGGATCCTTAAGCCAGTCCGAGATTTTTTTTGTCCCGGTAGTGGTCCCGTATCTCCTGCGCCCATATCGCCTTCTCATTCTACGGGAGTATCACCGTATATGATTTATTGCTTTCAATTTGACTCTCAGAGTGCGCAGACACTTTTTCACTTTTGTCAGTGAGCGCCGCCTGGCTACGTGGGCTCGTCACCACCGTACTGAGAATTCGGTGATAAAGCTTTTAATGACTCGGGAGTCGTCCCCTTCTCGGTATAAAATCCTGTTGTCCTTCTCATCCACCTTTACGTGAAAACAATAACGTGGCCCGTTGGTAATATATACATCGGCCCCTGCTCCTTCTCTAAACATATGATCTCGCCAACCGGCGATGGGCCGCGTGACCTTTTGAAGACGGTACCATGCATACAATCCGAGTCTCCTCCTTCCTCTTTTCAATAAGTGAGATCATCTATCGACTTGTCAATAGCAGGACGATGTAGATCTCCGCCTCTCGCTTGTCTGACAAGGTTGAACCATCTTTAAATACAGCATCGGTTTGCATATATGCCTCATACGCGTGTGTAATGGCCACCTGTTTCTCCGATGCTACCCCTAGGTGTAGGGCCTCGTCATATGTACATATGTTTGAGACGGTCAATAGCATGGAGAGAGCAGTATATTATTTTCCTGGCTCTACGCCTTATATGATTCTTTTTGCGGCCCAATCAATCACTACGTTCATCAAGTTGTCGCCAGTTGATCGTACGACAAAAGAACAGATCCGTGGTATTCGGGGCCGGGACAACATACAAGTCCATTTGATATACTCGTCCGGATTTCAACTTAAAAGTTAAAGTGATGATGCCCGTTATGTCCGTTCGGCTACTGACTCCTTTTAAGGTGGCACTGCCCAATGATTTTTTCATATTAGCCTCTGACCACGCATGGTGTTTCGTAGTAAATTTCCGGCCGACAATATTAATATTAGCCATAGTATCATAACCAACGTTTAGAAAGGTATTTAATGCTTCACAAAAAAGTCAGGTTTGTATAGCATAAAGCGTCCGGTCGGTGACTTTTAAATGCCAACACGAGGAGCTTGTGTTCCAAAATCTGTATCCTCTTTTCGAGGTTCGCCGCCTCCTCCCTCTCTGCCGTCTTTGTAACTTCTTTTGGGGTATTGTCCACAGGCGAAGGATGATTGTCCTTGCTTTCTTTGTTTGAGTCCGTGAGGGGAAATTGTTGTCCTTCCTCCTCCTTGTCTGTTCTTTGTCTCGGCAAATTAATAAGATTTGTTGCCGGCTCTATCCTTATTCTCTTCGGCTGTGGCTGCGACGGGCCCGCCTGCTTTCTCTTCGCCAGCGCTCTGCTCGCCTGCCTATTAGCAGCATGCACTGTTTGTTGTCGTGCCGGTATAGTACTACCTTTGGGTTGGTCTGTGGCCTCCTGCGGGCACTGAGACTCACTGGTATCCTTGGCTGGTACCTGCACAGTGTCAGCGGTATGTTGTGCAATGTTTGTCGTTCAGAATCTGTTTCTTCCTTCTTGAAAGTTCTCTAGTCACTGGACTACTTCAAGTCTTTTACCTGGGTCGGTATCAGTGTCGGTAGTGGTCGCGCCTGATGTCGCGTAGGCCTGTGGTGTTGGGGAACTCGAGCTTGAGCTCGTGCTGTCTGCCCAGCCCACGTTTCTGTGGTACGGGCGCCCTGCGCTGCCGTATCCACCTTGGCCACCCCATCTTCCTCCTAGGCCTCTGCCGCCAAATGTGCCTCTTCCTCCTCCTCTACCTCCAAATCGCCTCTCCCCCCCGCGAGTGTATGTGCCTCGGGCGATAGGGGCTCCTCCTCCTCGATTGGTTCCTCTCCCTGCGCCTCCTCCTCGTCCTCTACTTGCAACTTATACAGCTGTCGTCTTCTGATCATCTCTAGTTAAAAGAAAATGGATTGCTTCAGCTAATTCAAGGTCCTCGACATCTTGTATCTTCCACCCCTGATCCTTGCAGTCGGCGCAGAATGGCGACGGTGGTGTTGTCGCCCGACCGTATGCTCTTGAGGAGTGTTTGTCGGATGCGGGCGTCCCCTACATCGTGGTTGTACGGGCATTTTTTCTGCGTGTGTTTATAGCAATGTGCGTTTGCCCACCAAGTTGAACGAATGCAAGGTGTGTTAGCTCCGTCGACTCATGATTGCTCTCTCTTTGCCGCTTTCCTAGAGATCGTTGCGTGTGTGAGGCTTGCGGTTGAGCAGAAGCCGGTGCAGAACCGATCAAGGATGCTGTCTGGCTGTCGAGCCTCTGACAAGCGGTCATTACTTCGTTCCATAACACTTTTGGGTTTACGGTCGTAGTTGTGGTCTGAAAGACGCTCATCTCTAGGAAATTTAAATGCTTTACCCTGTCGAAGGTTTTACAGTCTTGAATAAGCAGTGTGAGCTTATTCTTGTTATAGACATGCAGAGCACTGAGGAAATATGCCACTGCTATCGTCTCCTTCTGCTCCTTCTAGATCTCCTCTCTCTGCCTCGTCTCCTCTTCTTTTACCAGTCGTGCTAGGCTAAGATGAGTCACGAACTGTGCTAGCCCTGTGGCACTAGAGAGGAAATGTGCCTTTCGAGTCTCTCATGGAAGTCTTATCAGCTCTGTTTGTGACTAGGATTGCTGAAGGAGGGCCTTAACAAGAGAGTGATCTTTTGTGTGGGCCGATTGCTTCCACTTCGGTTTTTGGTCCTTCAACTCAAAGAAGCCTCTGTGGAGTTGTGTGAGACGTTCAAGCACCTGACAAGAATGGTCAGCCTCCTCGTAGACAGGATGTTGCCTTGTGTTTTCTTTCAGGGCTTTGTACATCTCGTTGTAAGCCCTCGTGTAGGCAGTTACAAAAGCTCAAGGGCAAACTCAATGCCACTTTGCTTGGCTCTACCTTTGAACTTTTTCTCTAGATTCATGATATCAGTCACTGTGGGGGCACTACAGACACACAGCCATGCTGCAGTTGTGAGTTTATTCCTCCACTGTATGTTTGTGCGGTAATGAAATTCTGCAAAGAGCACAGCTGCGTAGAGTGCAGCAGAGATGTCGTATATGTCGCACTTGTTAAGGGTGTCGCCATATTTAATCTCTTGCAGTGGCACTCTTTCTTTCTCAGTCCTCGCTTTGACAAAGAGAGGCTTCGCGTACTCCAGAATTTCGATCAGGAGGTTATCTTGACCCTGTCCTGGTCTATTCCTCTTCTCAAAGGGAATATAAAGGTGTGTTTTATAATAAGTTGGGTACGGTGAAGAAGCCATCTTCATCATCATATACCGCCAACTCCTCCCATGTGGCTGGGATACTCTTGCTAATATCCTCCATCTCCTCTTTGTGACCCTCTGTCAGTGGAGAGTCTGACTTGCACTCGCTCCTTGTGCATCACCCCCCCCCCCCCCCCCCACCTCCCCTTGTCGACAGCTCTTCTTCTTCTGTGTACTCGTCTCTCTCCTCCTCTTCTCTTCCTCTTCTCTCTTCTGAGTACTCCTCCCTCTCCTCCTCCTCTCTCTCATCAGAAACATAATTGGATGGTGTTACATCTAGATCACCCTGCTCAGTCTCGTCCTCCATCTTGTGCTGTGAGAGTCGTGTCTGCTTTTTTTTTTTTTTTTTTTTTTTTTTTTTTTTTTTTTTAAATTTATTTTTTATTATTATTATTTTCTTTTCTCTCTATTCAACCTTCTTCTCCCCCTTACTTTTCTCTGTTGTAACAGTTATGGGGCGTCAGACCCTACACAAAGATAGCGATAGAGTGACCAAATGAGCTGTTTTGTAGAAGTCAGTCTGTCGTCGGACAGTGCTTCAATACTTGTTTCGCTTTTGTGTGAGAGATATGCAATTTCCTCTGGTTTCTGTAGAGAAAATGCAGAGAAAATGGTTCAGAACAGAGAGTAGGAGTGCTGTGCTCGTTTTTTTTCTGTCTGTGTGTTTGTTTGTTGTTTGTTTCGAACTGGTCCTACTTGGCTTTATGGAAGCGGCACTGAGAAGAAGTGGAGTAGATGTGCTCTGGTGTCTTGTAGAAGAACACACAAAAGCCAAATATGTACAAGGGCTAAAGGTTGTGCCAGCTTGTGACAAATCTATTGGTTGTTTGCAAGTTTTTTGTTGGAGGATGTGTTGGAGTTTTTGTGACAGATCAGAAAAGAAATCAGCCTTTAGCTGTGGACTCCAAATATACTATCCCCAACGATAGCTCAATGGAAGAGTAAGTCGGTAATATAACCAAACACAATCCTCAAAGAGAATGATGTCTCGTTACAACGCCAAGGCAAAAAGGCGGCAAAAGACCAGGATAAAATTGGTATAAATAAGTTTTTACCGGATAATTCGGGGGGTGATATCCACAGTTGGGGGGGCGGCTCTCACTCTTCTCCTCCACCACGACGTGGGCATGGTCGGCTCATCGCTTCGCAGTCACATCTGTCTCGGCAGCCTTTGCACGCTTGATTCTCTTCCTGCCAATCTTGCGCCTTCGATTCCACCCAGAGAGCTTCATTTGCTGCATTCCGTGTTATCATCGGAAAGTTCGGTGGCAAATCAAGTTTTGAGAAACGATTGATTATTATTAATAAAATAGATAAAAAACCAAACCCCTTCAAGTTGTTGAGCTGAGAGCAGCCCTCCAAAGCTTCGAGACAAAACAGGCAGTGCCACGCAGAAAAAGGGTGGTGGCGGCGGGCCTTATCATCTCGAAATTTTTTTACCCCAACCTAAGCACAAATTTATCGATTAATTTTTTTAGAAAACAGAGTGGCAGAACGTCTTGCGGCCTGGTGGGACGCCTAACTAAGCAACCAGAACAGATAAAACTGAAAAAATGATCAAACGTTTTTACCCCAACCTAAGCACAAATTTATCGATTAATTTTTTTAGAAAACAGAGTGGCAGAACGTCTTGCGGCCTGGTGGGACGCCTAACTAAGCAACCAGAACAGATAAAACTGAAAAAATGATCAAACGGGCTTCAGTGAATGAATTTGAAAAACTATTTTTTTTCACAAAACATTTTTTGCTTACACTGAAGCCCGTTTGATCATTTTTTCAGTTTTATCTGTTCTGGTTGCTTAGTTAGGCGTCCCACCAGGCCGCAAGACGTTCTGCCACTCTGTTTTCTAAAAAAATTAATCGATAAATTTGTGCTTAGGTTGGGGTAAAAAATTTCGAGATGATAAGGCATATGTAAATTAGATGAATTTAGTGCGGTGGGACGCTTAACGTAATGAGTTTTTGATATTTTTGATACTTTTTTTTTTTTTGAAAGATCTAAATCAGCTGGAGGGCTTAGTAAAATTTAAAAAATATTAATAACTAAAATAAAAATAAAATTCAAATATTCATAACGGTTAATTTTTTTACTTTTTTGCCACCAGTGAATGAATTTGAAAAACTATTTTTTTTCACAAAACATTTTTTGCTTACAATGAAAAGTATGGTGCGGCCACTTCCAAGTGTTGAGGTTTCTTTTGGTGGTGGCAAAAAAGTAAAAAAATTAACCGTTATGAATATTTGAATTTTATTTTTATTTTAGTTATTAATATTTTTTAAATTTTACTAAGCCCTCCAGCTGATTTAGATCTTTCAAAAAAAAAAAAAGTATCAAAAATATCAAAAACTCATTACGTTAAGCGTCCCACCGCACTAAATTCATCTAATTTACATATGCCATCATACATAATAAATATAGCATGAATTTCTTCCGGCCCCTTGCCGCGCCGCCCCTTTCATTATATAATATGAAAGGTACTTGAAGAGCATACTAGTATAAGAAAATAACGTGACTCAGTGCCACTCGTAGTGATGAGTGTGAACCGTAGTTGCAGTCAATATCAAAACGTGACGGTGGCAGCGGTAGAATTAATATTAATAAGAAAGTGTTACTACGGGTGACCGGGATCCCCGAATTGAAGGATCTCTACAAAGCGCGGGCCACTTTCCTTCTCATACCGTGCCTTGTCTCTATATTCATGTACGAGTGGCCCGCGGCAAGCATGTTGAAGTTCAATCGACAATAGTGTTCACGCAAAAAATTATCATCAGAGAACACATTGCCAGTCGTAGGTCACTAGTAAACTAGAACTCCTTTTACTCATCTAAGATATTTTTGCCATATATAATATAAGGCAGAAAGTAACACTTGAAATACATTTGAAAAAGTAAAATACCATAAGGTACACTCAGAAACAACACGTACGCATCAATCACTTGAACTAACAAAAATATGATGTGTGCAACACGCAGCAAACATCTCAAGCTCAAAAGTCGCGGCCCATATTATCTAGAGGCGAACCTTCGAGTACTGACCATGTTATTGTGGCAAAACCTTGCCCACGTTGATCTTATTCTTTTCACTCAAGATTTGGCAGGTGGAAGAATGATGGGCATGTAATTGGAAAAGCCCTTGCTTGGGCCTTTTCAACCTTGTCAGCATCATCCTAGCCCTCCTCGTGATTGAGAAATTTAACATCAAAGTAAGTAGTACTATTTGCGTAAGTAATTGTATTAGCCTTAGAAATGAATATTAACTACAGGACCATGCACACATGAATATTATCTACAGACACACATGCATGTACAATATTATCTAGAGGCGCCTTCCAACTTTGATTTACTTCTCACTCAAGATTTGTTCCAAGGTACAACAATGCTGAGCTAGCTATAATTTTGAAGCCCTTGCTTCAACCTTTCCAGCATTATCCTAGACTGCTAGTGATTGAGAAAGTAAGATAAAAGTTAATATTAGTTAGTATTAGTATAAGTAACATACAATGCGAAAGCAAACAAGTAGTTATTAACACTTACTATGAGAAACAAAGCACTCTATGAGTCAGTATGAGTAAGTATTAGTATTAGTAACAAATACAATGCGGAAGTAAGCAAGTAGTAGAACTGCATCTATATCTCACATATAGATTTACATCTCACTCTACATTGAACATCGACATGACATCGATGAAAATTGGCAGAAATTACATTTATACCTACAACCATACCCAAACGATATGCATATCTGATCTTCAATGTACAACAAATTGATTAAAACAGTTCTATGGAAGCTGTGCCTCCATAGCAAGCAGGAACACGAAACAGGACAACGTGGAAGCTCCAGCTCTGCGTTGTCGACCAATTGCGTGGATCATTGCAAACTTGAATGTATTGATGCGGCCACCGCCTTGGTTATGACTTGAGCTCCGTGCTCCCTCTCTGTTTGCCGGCTATAATAACTTCTTTCTTTTTGTTCGCATCGAGATAGTCTGTGAACCTGAAGAAACTGAGTTTGACAGCGCGTAGTTAGGCGTTCACCAACAGAGGCTTCACCGGCTTTCTTCTCGAGCATAACGTGACCCAGGACACAGCAAACTCCGAAGATCCATAGGAAATGCTGGCTGCCAGATTGACTACTTGATGAAGCTCTGGTCCAGTCTTTTTGCAAGCGCGAGAGTTTTTTTGCAAGGCAGAGTTGAATTTGTTCCTTGGAACAGGGACTGTTTCTATATCTATTTCGTCTGTAGATATTTGTGGTGGGGTAATGTTAATGATCGCAGAATCAAACGTGCGAAGGTGTTTCATCCGGTTTGTAACCCTTATCACATCGCTGTATGTGGGTGTGTGAAGCTCAGTACTAGGCTCCTCGTCCTGGTTGTATACCGCTGAAGTCTGTCTCGATAGTATTACAGAGTACATGTACTTGCCGACTCCGGAGTTCTCTCCTGCAAAGGTGTCCCCAAAAGATCAAATCTGGTTTCCACAGAACTGCACGCAGTCGAAGGTCACGGAGTTCTCTCCTGCAAAGGTGTCCCCAAAAGATCAAATCTGGTTTCCACAGAACTGCACGCAGTCGAAGGTCACGGAAGGTGTCCTCAAGCGCTCTTCTCTGGTTTCCCTAAAACAGCTTTCTGGCTGCGGTGCCCTCAATCCAACGGGTGTACAAGATCTTGTACAATACTAGTTTACTGTACAGACTGGTAAAGCTCCCAAGTAAGGCGCGAGGACGTTCTGATAATTTCAGAGAACGACGTTTAAGTATCCATGAACGCACTGCGGCAATAGAAAGGGGTTTAAGCTCAGTATTAGACTCGTCGATAAGACCGTGTGCCCAGTGTGGACCGGCTGGGACAGCTGTCGCAAGACTAGAGCAGATGTTCGTATTTTGCGGCTTTGTTTAACTTCTGCGAATATTTAGCGTAAATTTTGGTAAAAATTTCTGCAAAGAAAAATGGCATTGGGGCAGCGATAATCGGCATTTATCTACTAAACGGTAAGTTTTTTTTTTGTTTTTTTTTGTTTTGTTTTTTTTTTCAAGTTTTCCTCCCGTCTCTTTAACCCTGGGCCAGCATCCCATGCACATGGGTGCTTTCTCAGCAGTCAGCACAGCTTGGCTTCTATTTGTCGTGTCTGCTTACCGTGAGGAATCGTATCATTTGAGCCCTGCAACCGGCACACCCCAGCTTATCTCCTTCGACGCCCAACCTTTCCGAGCACTGCATTCGAATGCTCGCAAACTTCTGGACCTTGACACAGCTTCGTCCAGATACACCGCAAGGTCCGCACAGGTGGAAGGGTTCTTTGATGTTTACTCAGCGTATGGGGTCACCAATGTTGAGGTCGCCACCACAACGTCCGAACATCCCATAACACTCACCCACCCACCCACCCACCCACCTACACACACACACACACACGTACACACACACACAGACACACACACACACCACGCACACACACACACACCACACACACACACACACACACACACAATAAAAGACGGCTGCTGCTGCTGCTGCTGCTGATCCTCCTCCTCCTGCTCCTCCTGCTCCTTCTTCTTCTTCTTCTTCTTCTTCTTCTTCTTCTTCTTCTTCTTCTTCTTCTTCTTCTTCTTCTTCTTCTTCTTCTTCTTCTTCTTCTTCTTCTTCCTCCTCCTCCTCCTCCTCCTGCTGCTCCTCCTCCTCCTGCTGCTCCTCCTCCTCCTCCTGTTCCTTCTCCTCCTACTTTTCCACCTACTACTCCTACTGGCCTCCTGCACCTGCACCCGCTCCCTTCGTCTTCCTTCCTTCCATCCTCCCTCCTTCCTTCCATCCATCCTTCCATCCATCCTTCCTTCCTTCCTTCCTTCCTTCCTTCCTTCCTTCTTTCCTTCCTTCCTCGCTTCCTCCCTTTCTCACTCCTTCCTTACATCCTCCCTCCTTCCTTTCTTTATCATTCTCGCCTCCTTCTTTTCTTCTTCTTCTTCTTCTTCTTCTTCTTCTTCTTCTTCTTCTTCTTCTTCTTCTTCTTCTTCTCCTTCTTCTTCTTTCCCTCCTCTCCTCCTCTTCCTCCTTTTCTTCTTCTACTTCTTCTTCATCATCATCATCATCATCATCATCATCATCATCATCTTCTTCTTCTTCTTCTTCTTCTTCTTCTTCTTCTTCTTCTTCTTCTTCTTCTTCTTCTTCTTCTTCTTCTTCTTCTTCTTCTTCTTCTTCATCTTCTTTCCCTCCTCTTCCTCCTCTTCCTCTTCCTCCTTTTCTTCATCATCATCATCATCATCATCATCATCATCATCATCATCATCATCTTCTTCTTCTTCTTCTTCTTCTTCTTCTTCTTCTTCTTCTTCTTCTTCTTCTTCTTCTTCTTCTTCTTCTTCTTCTTCTTCTTCTTCTTCTTCTTCTTCCACTACTACTACTACTTCTACTACTACTACTTTTCTTCTTCTTCTTCTTCTTCTTCTTCTTCTTCTTCTTCTTCTTCTTCTTCTTCTTCTTCTTCTTCTTCTTCTTCTTCTTCTTCTTCTTCTTCTTCTTCTTCTTCTTCTTCTTCTTCTTCTTCTTCTTCCTCTTCCTCTTCTTCTTCTTCTTCTTCTTCTTCTTCTTCTTCTTCTTCTTCTTCTTCTTCTTCTTCTTCTTCTTCTTTCCCTCCTCCTCCTCCTCTTCCTCCTGCCTCCTCCTGCCTCCTCCTTCTTCCTCCCCCCCCCCCCCTCCTCCTCCTTCTCCTTCCCTCCTCCTCACACCCCCCCCCCCCCCCCCTCCCCCTCCTCCTCCTCCTCCTCCTCCTCCTCCTCCTTTGTCTTCAGAAGCAGCTTCGCCTGGACAGCGAGGTTGAAGATACTACATTCCCGGTCAGTCCAAGAATAACAAGAATAACAACGGCAAAAATCAAAGGAACAAGAGCTCGAATCAGTAGTTCGTTGTTCTAAAGCACAGTTAACTACGGCGTGTAACTCTTCGTCTTCATTCGACTCTGCTTGAGTCTTCATTCTAACTGTTTGCGTAACTTAATTAAGGCGTGTAAATCTTTTCATTCGACTCTGCTTCAGTCTTCATTCTGACTTTTTGTTTTTGACATACATACATTCATACATTCATACATAAACACACACATACAGCATACATACATACATACATAGTAGTGGTTGGCTAATTCTTTTAACTCTTTGTTTTCATTCGACTCTGCTTGAGTCTTCATTCTGACTTTTTGCTTTTGACATACATACATTCATACATTCATACATACATACATACGTACAGCATACATACATACATACATAGTAGTGGTTGGCTAATTCTTTTAACTCTTCGTTTTCATTCGACTCTGCTTGAGTCTTCATTCTGACTTTTTGCTTTTGACATACATTCATATATACATTCATACATACATACATACATACATACATACATACATACATACATAGTAGTGGTTGGCTAATTCTTTTAATTCTTCGTTTTCATTCGACTCTGCTTCAGTCTTCATTCTGACTTTTTGCTTTTGACATACATACATTCATACATTCATACATACAGCATACATACATACATGGTAGTGGTTGGCTAATTATTTTAACTCTTCGTTTTCATTCCACTCTGCTTGAGTCTTCATTCTGACTTTTGCTTTTGACATACATACATTCATACATTCATACACATACATACGTACAGCATACATACATACATACATAGTAGTGGTTGGCTGATTCTTGTAACTCTTCGTTTTCATTCGACTCTGCTTCAGTCTTCATTCTGACTTTTTGCTTTTGACATACATACATTCATACATTCATATATACATACATACGTACAGCATACATATATACATACATAGTAGTGGTTGGCTAATTCTTGTAACTCTTCGTTTTCATTCGAGTCTGCTTCAGTCTTCATTCTGACTTTTTGCTTTTGACATACATACATTCATACGTTCATACATACATACATACATACAGCATACATGCATACATACATACATAGTAGTGGTTGGCTAATTCTTTTAACTCTTCGTTTTCATTCCACTCTGCTTCAGTTTTCATTCTGACTTTTTGCTTTTTGACATATACATTCATACATTTATACATACATACATGCATACATACATACATACATACATAGCAGTGGTTGGCTAATTCTTTTAACTCTTCGTTTTCATTCCACTCTGCTTCAGTCTTCATTCTGACTTTTTGCTTTTGACATACATACATTCATACATTCTTACATACATACATACATACATGCATACAGCATACATACATACATACATAGCAGTGGTTGGCTAATTCTTTTAATTCTTCGTTTTCATTCGACTCTGCTTCAGTCTTCATTCTGACTTTTTGTTTTTGACATACATACATTCATACATTCATTCATACATACATACATACATACGTACATACATACGTACATACATACATACATACATACATACATGCATACATGCATAGCATACATGCATGCATGCATACATACATACATACATACACTGGTTGGTGAGAAACCTCTGTATGATGATAGCTTTCTAACAAGTAATTGCATGCTACATAGAAATCCATGATGATGATGATGATGGTGATGATGATGATTATGATGATGATGGTGATGATGGTGATGATGATGATGGTGATGGTGATGATGATGATGATGGTGATGATGATGATGATGATGGTGATGGTGAAGATGATGATGATGATGATGATGTGTATTGTATACAGGGTTGGCGTGTGAGAACGTACCAGCAGATACACAAAGATAGATAGATAGATAGATAGATAGATAGATAGTAGATAGATATATGGATAGTAGATAGATAGATAGATAGTAGATAGATAGATAGATAGATAGATAGATAGATAGATAGATAGATAGAAATCCATGTGTATTGTATACAGGGCTGGCGTGTAAGAACGTACCAGCAGATACACAACAACATACCAATCGATGGGGTACTGCTCAAGGTTATACATACATACATACATACATACATACATACATATATACATACACACATATATACATACACACATACATACATACATACAGAACAACATACATACATACTGCTCAAGGTTATCCATCTATCTATCTATCTATCTATCTATCTATCTATCTATCTATCTATCTATCTATCTATCTATCTATCTATCTATCTATCTATCTATCTATCTATGAACATACCAGCAGATACACAACAACATACCAATCGATGGAGTACTCCTCAAGCTTATCCATCTATCTATCTATCTATCTATCTATCTATCTATCTATCTATCTATCTATCTATCTATCTATCTATCTATCTATCTATCTATCTAAGTAAGCAGATACACAACAACATACCAATCGATGGAGTTCTGCTCAAGGTTATCCATCTATCTATCTATCTATCTATCTATCTATCTATCTATCTATCTATCTATCTATCTATCCATCTATCTATCTATCTATCTATCTATCTATCTATCTATCTATCTATCTATCTATCTATCTATCTGTCTATCTGTCTATCTGTCTATCTATCTATCTATCTATCTATCTATCTATCTATCTATCTATCTATCTATCTATCTATCTATCTATCTATCTATCTATCTATAGAACATACCAGCAGATACACAACAACATACCAATCGATGGGGTACTGCTCAAGGTTATCCATCTATCTATATATCTATCTATCTATCTATCTATCTATCTATCTATCTATCTATCTATCTATCTATCTATCTATCTATCTATCTATCTATCTATCTATATTGTCGGTTTATACTAGACTGTCGAACAGTCTCGAAACTCCATCTGCTTACTGGGCCCTCTGTAATGGAGGTGGGAGCTCGTTCTGTTAGGGGCGCTTATGGAACGAGCCCTGGCCCCGCCTGGTACTAGGGAGCTTTGGTATCGCCTGTATCAGTCCCTTCCGTGCAAACATCACGGCTTAGCTGGGCATCGGGTCAATACTTTACAGACTTCCTTGGTTGACGAAATCAGAAGCTCCTTTTTTCTGACATTAGTCGATATCTCATCTATCTACCTATCTGTGTATCTATCTGTGTATCTATCTCTATCTATCTATCTATCTATCTATCTATCTATCTATCTATCTATCTATCTATCTATCTATCTATCTATCTATCTATCTACTATCTATCTACTATCTATCTATCTATCTATCTATCTATCTATCTATCTATCTATCTATCTATCTATCTATCTATCTATCTATCTATCTACTATCTATCTATCTATCTATCTATCTATCTATCTATCTATCTATCTATCTATCTATCTATCTATCTATCCATCTATCCATCCATCCATCTATCTATCTATCTATCTATCTATCTATCTATCTATCTATCTATCTATCTATCTATCTATCTATCTATCTATCTATCTATCTATCTATCTATCTATCTATCCATCCATCTATCTATCTATCTATCTATCTATCTTCATAAACAAGACAAACTAAGATATTAGCTAATTTGTACACAAATTCCGCTAACATTATTTATATAATATATTTATATTAGCTAATTTGTACACAAATTCCGCTAATATTCTTCGTGAGGGTCATCAGAGAAGAGCTGCCACCAAGATAAAATCACTACTATCTCTACTACATACAAATTATCTATCTATCAATCTCCTAGTTCCTCATAACAGATATAGCGTAGAAAGTAGAGAGGGAAAAAACAACTAAGATATTAGCTAATTTGTACACAAATTCCGCTAATATTCTTCGTGAGGGTCATCAGAGAAGAGCTGCCACCAAGATAAAATCACTGCTATCACTACTACATACAAATTATCTATCTATCAATCTCCTAGTTCCTCATAACAGATATAGCATAGAAAGTGGAGAGGGAAAAAACAAATCGAGGATAGATAGATAGATAGATAGATAGATAGATAGATAGATAGACAGATAGATAGATAGATAGATAGATAGATAGATAGATAGATGGATAGGTAGACAGATAGATAGAAAGATACAGGACTGCATATTAACATACACAAACAACATACCAAGCGATAGCGTCTCTGCCTTAAGGTAGCGAACTGTTCTTCCTCCTCCCTCCTCTTCCTTTTTTCTCTTCTTCCTCCTCCCTCCTCTTCCTTTTTTCTCTTGCTCCTCCC
>WBZZ01001797.1:100000-102500 GCA_019918135.1 Paulinella micropora
GTGGCGCAGAACGTACGAAACAGGTATCACTTGTTCTTCTCACTTTTTCCTAAATATTCCGGCCAACCAGCCTTCCCTTCCGGCCAACCGCAAAAATCGTGGGATTTCGGCAAAAAAAAAAAATTCGAAAGGACAACAAAAGTACCGTTGTTTGCTGGTGGTCGGAGGGTTTTTTTTTTTTTTCTTGTTTTTTTTTTCTTGTTCCCCCCCCCCCCCTTTTTTTTTTTTTTTTTTTTTTTTTTTTTTTTTTTTTCTTCGAAAGAGTAACCAATGTACCGTTTTTGTGACGAATTTGTGGGCGGCTGGAATGCTTACAATCATGTTATCTTTCTACCAAATATCCTACCTTAACCTCACTCGCCCGCCCACCACATGAAAGCCCGAGTATATATAGACTATCTATCTATCTATCTATCTATCTATCTATCCACCTACCTACCTACCTACCTATCTACCTATCTACCTATCTATCTATCCATCTGTCCATCTGTCCATCTATCTATCTACCTATCTATCTATCTATCTATCTATCTATCTATCTATCCATCTATCTATCTATCTATGCAATCGAGCCTGAGTCCTTCTGCAACACACTCATACATACATACAATGTTATTGATTTATTATTATTATTATTATTATTATTATTATTATTATTATTATTATTATTGTTATTATTATTATTGTTATCATTATTATTATTATTATTATTATTATTATTATTATTATTATAATGGAGGGGTGCATAGTATGGCACCCCACGGGAAGAGGAGGTGGTTGGGCCTCTTCCCACTGGTTTCGAGGCTATGTCGTTGTGTTGGCTCCGAGGCTATGTTGTTGTGTTGGTTCCGAGGCTATGTTGTTGTGTGGGTTCCGAGGCTCTGTTGTTGTGTGGGTTCCGAGGCTATGTCGATGTGGGTTCCGAGGCTATGTTGTTGCGTTGGTTCCGAGGCCATGTCGTTGTGTTGTTTTTTATAAGACATACACCACGTGGGATCAAAGGGGTATTTACATTCCGAGATCTAGGGGTGGTGACGGGTTTCGAGGCGTCCCAGACACTTACCACAAAACGTCCTCATGCGCTGGCAGACCGCATGAAATGTCTGCTACCCCTGTGAGTACCTCCATGCGGGACCTACCCAGTCTCGTGGAGCTCTCACGCGGGGAAGATCAATCATTTGTAGTTGATTTCCTGCAAGGTACCCGACACTGTGCGGGTAGTAGGGACTTCGTTTTGGGGCCTTCTATGCAGGATGGTTAGAGTCACTCTTCCCTCCCCAACATACTCACTGTAGTCCCTGTTGGGTCGAGGAATGGAGGCGCATAGCCCTCGGGCTCAGCCATGACAGATCAATATATATTATTATTATTATTATTATTATTATTATTATTATTATCATCATCATCATCGTCATTATTATTATTATTATTATTATTATTATTATTATTATTATTATTATTATTATTATTATTATTACTGGGGACCGCGATACCAGTGGTCAAGTTCAATACCATCTGTGACGTGTCGCCAGTTCGATTCCCGTCGATGCCAGTATTTTCAAAGTGTGTTGTCTTTGAAGGTATTGGTCTGTCTGGAAGGCTTGGAGCTGTCCTGCGGGTGTATGAGTAGAGCCATCGGTCAAATCTTCGTGCTCCCCTCGCGGGTGAGACGATGGAGGCAAATGCGCACATTTGCATCCGCCATTGACAGAGAAGCACTATTATTATTATTAAAATTATTATTATTATTATTGTTGTTGTTATTATTATTATTGTTATTATTACTATTATAACCTCGGCTTAGTGCAGTCTTGCCCTCAGGAGCTCCATCGGTGGCCCCGATCATCAGGCGAGAGACTGACACGGGGGGGTGGAGGACCTCGAACAAGGGTATTGGAGGCTTATGTCCGTTGAGGATATGCCATTAGCTGCATCAGTACGCCTCAGATATAGTATTATTATTATTATTATTATTATTATTATTATTATTATTATTATTATTATTATTATTGAAAAAACCTAGTCACACTTGCTAAACAGAGTTCCAGCCCAATGGCCGCAAGGCGTTAAACTGTGACGCCAACTCATAACCCTTTGGTGGTAGATGCTGGGGAGGAGAGTCGTTGCGCGCGTAAAAGATCTTAAACTCCGCATATGCTGGTTGATAGCCCAGGACCCAGCAGACACCAGATTGGTATGGGTGGGGTTTCGAGGCAGCTCTAGCAACCGCGCTTGGTGTATGCACTTGCACATTCGGTGACGTCTTGCAAGAGGTTGCTGGGACTGCGGAATAACCTCGGCTTAGTGCAGTCTTGCCCTCAGGAGCTCCATCGGTGGCCCCGATCATCAGGCGAGAGACTGACACGGGGGAGTGGAGGACCTCGAACAAGGGTATTGGAGGCTTATGTCCGTTGAGGATATGCCATTAGCTGCATCAGTACGCCTCAGATATAGTAAATCTGCCTTGGAGTGTTGACTGTGACATATTTGAGGGAAATCC
>WBZZ01001797.1:107500-112500 GCA_019918135.1 Paulinella micropora
TTCGTTCAACCTACAAGCTATATACGTCTGTGTATTTATTCATCACTTCTTTTCCTTCAGCGTGCAAGCTGTTCATCTATATCAATGTCTTTTTCATCTATATCAATGTCTTTTTTCATCTATATCGATGTCTTTTTATCTATACCAATGTCTTTTTCATCTATACCAATGTATTTTTCAAGCTGTTCATTCGTCGATATCAATATCTTTTTCATGTATATCAATGTCTTCTTCACCTATATCAATGTGCAGGCTGTTCATCTATATCACTGTCTTTTTTCACATCTCTATTTGTTTTTGTAGGCGATTTACAACGATTCTACCTAAGAATTCTACTTCTCTTCGTTCAACCTACAAGCTATATACATCTGTACATGTATTTACAACTTCATTTCCTTCATCTATATCAATGTCTTTTTTCATCTATATCTCTATTTGTTTTTGTAGGCGATTTGCAACGATTCTAGCTAAGAATTCTACTTCTCTTCGTTCAACCTACAAGCTATATACATATGCATATGTATTTACAACTTCTTTTCCTTCATCTATATCAATGTCTTTTTCATCTATATCAACGTTTTTTTCATCTATATCAATGTGCAAGGTGTTCATCTGTATCAATGTTATTTATTACCACCACATGGAAAAACTAAGACATTTGGACCCGACCCGAACAGTGTGGTCACTTGAATGTAAAAAGTGACCATGGCCACGCAAAAAGTTGGGAAGGTCACAAGTCCATGGCAAATGTGATCACAATTGTGTCAACCTGAGCAAAATGCTAGCACAACGGGCGACTGCTTTTCACAGTCAAGCGACCATCCTACTCGGGTCGGGTCTAAATGTCTTATTTTTTTAGAACTTTTCCCGCGGTAAAACAATTAAACGTCTTTTTTCATATCTATGTCTTCATCTATATACTTTCTTAGGCAATTTATAACGATTCTTTCTAGCCAAGAATATTAAATTGTCTTTTTCCACATCTATATCTACATCTGTTTTTTTTTTTTTTTTTTTTTTTTTTTTTTTTTTTTTTTGTGTTTTTTTTTTTTTGTTTTTTTTTTTTGTAGGCAATTTACAACGAGTCTAGCAAGGAATACTACTTCTCTTCGTTCAATGTACAAGCAGTTGGCAGCGGAAGGAAATACAAATTCTTCTTCAACCCGTCAAAGACTTCCCCAGCGGTCATATCATCTCTATCTATTTATCTATCTATCTGCTACCTACCTACCTACCTACCTACCTATCTATCTATCTATCTATCTATCTATCTATCTATCTATCTATCTATACAGATTGTGCAGCCTCGTCTTCTCTCCTTGTCCATCTGCCAGCTTACTGGATCAGGGCAGGTAGTGTATTTCTATTTCTATTCTGTTCTATTCTATTGTTTTTCTGTTTTATTGTATGCATACACACGTCTGCTTTGCCGGTCCATCTGCCAGCTTACGGGAACAAACCAGGTGGTGTATTTGTATTTGTATTTGTATTTGTATTTCTATTTTGTTCTATTCTATTCTATTTCTGTTTTTATTGTATGCATACACACGTCTGCTTTGCCGGTCCATCTGCCAGCTTACAGGAACAAACCAGGTGGTGTATCTGTATTTGTATTTGTATTTGTATTTGTGTTTCTATTCTGTTCTGTTCTATTCTATTTCTGTTTTTATTGTATGCATACACACGTCTGCTTTGCCGGTCCATCTGCCAGCTTACAGGAACAAACCAGGTGGTGTATCTGTATTTGTATTTGTATTTGTATTTGTGTTTCTATTCTGTTCTATTCTATTCTATTTCTGTTTTTATTGTATGCATACACACGTCTGCTTTGCCGGTCCATCTGCCAGCTTACGGGAACAAACCAGGTGGTGTATCTGTATTTGTATTTGTATTCATATTTGTATTTGTATTTCTATTCTGTTCTATTCTATTGTTTTTCTGTTTTAATTGTTTGCATACACACGTCTGCTTGCCCGGTCCATCTGCCAGCTTACGGGAACAAACCAGGTGGTGTATCTGTATTTGTATTTGTATTTCTATTCTGTTCTATTCTATTGTTTTTCTGTTTTTATTGTATGCATACACACGTCTGCTTTGCCGGTCTATCTGCCAGCTTACGGGAACAAACCAGGTGGTGTATCTGTATTTGTATTTGTATTTGTATTCGTATTTGTATTTGTAGTTCTATTCTGTTCTATTCTATTCTATTTTTGCTTACAGGAACGGGGCAGGTGGTGTATTTGTATTTATATTTTGTATTTTGTATTTGTATTTGTATTTATTTTTATGATTGTTGCTGTTGTTTTAGACGCTGCTGACTCCGTCGTTCCAGTTCCAGCTGTTCAATTACACTGTCTCTCTCCCCTTTAAGTACCCAGGTACATACATACATACATACACACACACATACATACACACATACATACATACATAAACATATACGTAGGTGTCACTTTCTCTGCGGTGGGCATGTACATGGGCGATAGCATCACCAACATAGATACTTTCTTCAACATTACAGCAGGTATGTCTGCATGCATGTATGTATGTACATACAAAATTCCCTGATATGTCCTTTGTAGAGGCATTCTTTCCTATTACATTTACTTACTTACTTACTTACCTGCTTACCTACTTACTTACTTACTTACTTACTTACCTACTTACCTACTTACCTTCCTTCCTTCCTTCCTTCCTTCCTTCCTTCCTTTCTTCCTTCCTTCCTTCCTTTCTTCCTTACTAACTGACTTACATAATAATAATAATAATAATAATAATAATAATAATAATAAATACTAATAATAATAATAATAATAATAATAATAATAATGATAATAAATACTAATAGTAATAATAATAATAATAATAATAGTAATAATAATAATAATGATAATAATAATAATAATAGTAGTAGTAGTAATAATAATAATAATAAATAATAATAATAATAATAATAATAATAATAATAATAATGATAATAATCATAATGATATTTACTATATCTGAGGCGTACTGATGCAGCTAATGGCATATCCTCAACGGACATAAGCCTCCAATACCCTTGTTCGAGGTCCTCCACCCCCCCGTGTCAGTCTCTCGCCTGATGATCGGGGCCACCGATGGAGCTCCTGAGGGCAAGACTGCACTAAGCCGAGGTTATTCCGCAGTCCCAGCAACCTCTTGCAAGACGTCACCGAATGTGCAAGTGCATACACCAAGCGCGGTTGCTAGAGCTGCCTCGAAACCCCACCCAATGATAATGATAATAATGATAATAATAATAGTGCTTCTCTGTCAATGGCTGATGCATTTCTGCACACGCGCCTCCATCGTCTCACCCGTGAGGGGAGTACGAAGAATTGACGATAAGCTCTAATGACACCCCCGCAAGGGCAGTTCCAACACTTCCAGACGGGCCGGTATGTTCAATGAAAATACTGGTCCAGACGGATCGGTATGTTCAATGAAAATACTGGTGGCACCGACGGGAATCGAACTGGCGACAGGGCCCAGATGGTAGAACTTGACCACTGGGCTATCACGGTGTCCGATAATAATAATAATAATAATAATAATAATAATAATAATAATAATAATAATAATAATAATAATAATAATAATAATAGTAATAATAGTAATAATAATAATAATAATAAGAAGAAGAGTGATAATAATAATAATAATAATAATAATAATAATAATAGTAAATAAATAAATAAATAAATAATCATACATATATACTTTTGTTCCCAGGAGCAACCAGGCAGATTGTGCTCTCCGTATGGAGTTTCGGACTTGTGCAAAACTATACCGTTACCGTGCACCGGGCCGCCGGGTTGGCGGCACCACCCTTGGTAAAAGCATTTAGTTTACCAGATATATGCATTCACGAAGATATATGCATAGACACGTGGATGTGTGTGTAGTATTTTTGTTGTTGTTATTTCTATTATTATTATTATTATTATTATTATTATTATTATTATTATTACTACTATTATTATTATCACTATATTACTATTATTATTATTATTACTGCTATTATTATTATTGTTATTATTATTATTGTTATTATTATTATTATTATTATCATCATCATCATCATCATCATCATCATTCTATAGGGGATGGAGAGTCGCGCGCAGCTAGCCCTCCACGTGCTTTCCAACGTGCACATCACTGGCTACGCACAATCCGCACAATCGCCGCACGTGATCGACCTCGTGGCCTGCACAATGTGGCCCGTCGGTTACTTCACTGGGCGCGTGCTGGGCCCGTATGTCTGCCACCTGCCCAGTAATATGTCAAAGGTGGAGTTACTAGTGGGTATGTCCTTCTTTCTTTTTGTGTGTGTGTGTGTCTCTCTCTCTCTCTCTCTCTCAAACACACACACACACACACACACGCAGATACGGATACACTCTCTTCATTCCTTCTCTCCCTCTCTCTCTCTCTCTCTCTCTCTCTCTCTCTCTCTCCCTCTCTCCCTCCCTCCCTCCCTCCCTCTCTCTCTCCCTCCCTCTCAAACCCGCACAGACATCCTTCACCCTGCTGCTGAGTTCAATTTCACCGCGGACCCTCCTGTCCAAGTACTTGCCGATGGTTCCGAGCAAGCAGTCAATACAGGTGCATTTTAATGTGTATGTCTATGTGTACGCGTATGTGTTTGTATGTGGTATGTGGATGTGGTGTGTGGATGTGGATGTGTTTGTGTATGTGGTATGTGGATGTGGTATGTGTATTGGTATGTATATGTGAAAGTGCTTGCGGGTGGCTCCAAGCAATCAGTCAGCACAGGTATGTGTATATCTATACCTGTATCTATATCTATATCTATATGTATGTGTGATCGTACGCAGGAACCCCCACCAGCCTCTCCTTTGGTCTCAACAGGTTTCTTCTGCGTATTCGTGACAATCAAGCCAACGGTAAGAGACAGCAGAAGTTCCTAACCTTTAACTACCATGAACCATGACTTAAAACGCTTCGATCTCAGCCTA
>WBZZ01001797.1:152500-155000 GCA_019918135.1 Paulinella micropora
TTTCACCCGGCCTTACATGTATGTAGGTTCCGAATACGGTGCGTGGGTTGGAGCAGAAGTTTATATCCGAGCTGCTGTTAGCTTACCATGGCATGCCATTCGGGGCCGGTGGCAGCGGCCCACCACTGGCCAGAAAAGAGCTGTTTACGTTGAGTTGGGAGTTGGTGAGTGAGGAAACATCTCCTCCGTTAACTATGGACAGCCACAGTGGGTACGTACGTTTTCTATTTACCTATTTACCTATCTATCTATCTATCTATCTATCTATCTATCTATCAGCGACTCCGAGTCCGCGACAGACACAGTATGTATGTATGTATGTATGTATGTATGTTATGTATGTTATGTATGTATGTATGTATGTATGTATGTATGTATGTATGTTATGTATGTATGTATGTTATGTATGTATGTATGTATGTATGTATGTATGTATGTTATGTGTATGTTATGTCTGTATGTGTTTTTGTTTACAGTCGACTACGTCGCCGAGTGGTGGCACAATCCACACAGGATGTAAAAAACAAAAAATACATCTACCGGGTGAGCCTGGGGATTGTGCGGCCGTTTCCCCTGGGGAGAGAAACGGCCGACAGCATTGTGCAGAGCGCGCGACAGCAGCCAAATACGGTACGTACGTTTTCTATCTATCTATCTATCTACCTATCTAACCCCCGGGGAAGAAAACGGCTCAGTCCAACTTACCTATCTACCAACCTACCTACCTACCTACCTACCTACCTATCTACCTACCTATCTACCTACCTACCTACCTACCTACCTATCTACCTACCTATCTACCTACCTACCTATCTACCTACCTACCTATCTACCTACCTACCTACCTATCTATCTACCTATCTACCTACCTACCTACCTGCCTATCTATCTATCTACCTACCTACCTATCTACCTACCTACCTACCTACCTACCTACTTACCTACCTACCTACCTACCTATCTATCTATCTATCTACCTATCTACCTACCTACCTACCTACCTACCTATCTATCTACCTATCTACCTACCTACCTACCTACCTATCTATCTACCTATCTACCTACCTACCTACCTACCTATCTACCTACCTACCTACCTACCTATCTACCTATCTATCTATCTACCTGTCTACCTACCTACCTACCTACCTACCTACCTACCTACCTACCTACCTACCTACCTACCTACCTACCTACCTACTACCTACCTACCTACCTATCTATCTACCTACCTACCTGCCTACCTACCTACCTACCTACCTACCTACCTATCTATCTATCTACCTATCTGCCTACCTACCTACCTACCTACCTATCTACCTATCTACCTATCTACCTACCTACCTACCTGCCTGCCTATCTATCTACCTATCTACCTACCTATCTATCTATCTACCTATCTATCTAACTACCTACCTACCTACCTACCTATCTACCTATCTACCTACCTACCTACCTATCTACCTATCTACCTACCTACCTACCTATCTACCTACATACCTACCTATCTACCTACATACCTACCTACATACCTACCTACCTACCTGACCTACCTTATCTAGCTATCTAGCCATCTATCTATCTTCTTATCTATCTATCTATCTATCTATCTATCTATCTATCTATCTATCTATCTATGCAGAGAGCACGGCAGCCTGGTCAGGTGTGTGTGTGTGGTATGTATGTATGTATGTATGTATGTATTTATGTATGTATTTATGTATGGATGACATACCTACGTATAAATTCCTGAACACATCAACACATACACACACACACATTCATATCATTGTTGAATAAAAATAAATCGCATTACACTGAAAGCCAACAACAGAAGCGTACATACATACATACATACATACAGATAGACAGACAGACATACATACATACATACATACACACATGCACACAGGTATGGCGATCTTGATTTCGGACCAGCTCTCCTGAGAGTGTTAAGATAGTATATTCATACATACATACATACATATAGACAGACAGACAGGCATACATACACACATACATACACACAGGAATGGTGACCTTGATTTCAGACCAGCTCTCCTGAGAGTGTTAAGATAGTACATTCATACATACATAAATACATATATACAGACAGACAGACAGGCATACATACACACATACATACACAGGAATGGTGACCTTGATTTCAGACCAGCTCTTCTGAGAGTGTTAAGATAGTACATTCATACATACATACATACAGACAGACAGGCATACATACACACATACATACACACAGGAATGGTGACCTTGATTTCAGACCAGCTCTCCTGAGAGTGTTAAGATAGTACATTCATTCATACATACATACAGACAGACAGACAGGCATACATACACACATACATACACACAGGAATGGTGACCTTGATTTCAGACCAGCTCTCCTGAGAGTGTTAAGATAGTACATACATACATACATACATACAGACATACATACGTACACACATATATACACATAGGTATGGCGATCTTGATTTCA
>WBZZ01001797.1:170000-175000 GCA_019918135.1 Paulinella micropora
GGCCCCTCGTTTTTCACCGTAAAAATAACTGTCTATGAAAGTTGGGAAATGAGGGGGGGGGGGGGGGGGACTCAGCGAAAGTTCCCCGCTTTTCGCGGGTGGCCGGAAGCTTTGACTGAGGGTTTTCAACAAATTATCGCTTGTTGCGACCAATTTGTTGTTGGCCGGAATACACAGAAAAACCTTACATGGAAATCTATATCTATATCAAATCTATATCTATATCTATACCTATATCATCTATATACAAGAAGTGGAGGGTGGAATACCGGCCTGGAATGCATTAGTATCTATATCCATATCTATATCCATATCTACATCCATATCTATATCTTGACCTATATCTATATCTTGACCTATATCTATATCCTATATCAATACCTGTACTATATTTATATTTATACCTCTTTCTATATCTATATCTATATCTACATCTATATCCTTACTTATATAGCATCTTGAAAAAGCCGTGATGGTCGGCTATCTATATCTATACCTATACCTATACGTATATCTATATCTATATCTAATCTATGTCTATGTCTATGCCTATATCTATACCTGTATCTATATCTATATCCATATGTCATGTTAACGTAGCCATGAATTGCCGGTGACCAGATTGTTATCAATATCTATATCTATACCTATACCTATATCTATATCTATGTGTATGCCAATATCTATATCTATATCTATACCTATACCTATACGTATATCTATATCTATATCTATGTCTATGCCTATATCTATACCTATATCTATATCTATATCTATACATCATCTTAACGTAGCCATGATTGCCGGTGACCAGATTGTTATCAATATCTATATCTATACCTAATATCTTTTTCTATATCTATATCTATGTCTATGCCTATATCTATATCTATACCTATACCTATATCTATATCTATATCTGTATCTATTTCTATGCCTATATCTATATCTATATCTATATATCATCTTAACGTAGCCATGAATCGCCGGTGACTTAATTGTTATCAATATCTATATCTATAGCTATACCCATACGTATATCTATACCTATATCTATATCTATGTCTATGCCTATATCTATATCTATATCTATATCTATATCGATATCTATATCTAATGTTAACCATGATTTGTCGGCGACCAGGTTGTTATCTATATCTATATCAAGATCTCTATTTAGCATCCTGCCGAAGCCTAGAAGGTCGCGGTTAGATTGTTGCTCTATACCTATATCTATATCTATATCTATATCTTAGTTAGCATCCTGCCGAAGCCGTGATGGTCGGCGACCAGATTGTTATATATATCTATATCTATATCTATGTCTATATCTGTGTCTATATCTATGTCTATCAACATCTCTACTTAGCATCCTGCCGAAGCCTTAAAGTCGCAATTAGATTGTTTCTATATCTATACCTATACCTATATCTATATCTATCATCTACATCTCTAGTTAGCATCCTCACGAAGCCGTGATGGTCGGCGACCAGATTGTTATCTGTATCTATATCTATATCTATATCTATGTCTATATCTATCTCTATATCAACATCTCTACTTAGCATCCTGCCGAAGCCTTAAAGTCGCAATTAGATTGTTTCTATATCTATACCTATACCTATACCTATATCTATATCTCTCGTTAGCATCCTGCCAAAGCCGTGATGGTCGGCGACCAGATTGTTATATATACCTATATCTATGTATATATATATATATATATATATATATATATATATATATCCATATCAACATTTCTACTTAGCATCCTGCCGAAGCTTTAAAGTCGTAATTAGATTGTTTCTATATCTATATCTATATCTATTATCTATATCTCTAGTCAGCATCCTGCCGAAGCCGTGATGGTCGGCAATCAGATTGTCATCTATATCTATATCTATATCTATATCTATTTTATATCTATATCTGTTTCTATGTCTCTACAAATCATCCTTCCAAAGCCTTGAAGGTGTATGTCTATATCTATATCTATACCTATACCTATATCTATACCTATATCTATATCTATATCTCTATCTCTAGTTAGCATCCTGCCGAAGCCGTGATGGTCGGCGACCAGATTGTTATCTATATATATATCTATATCTATATCTATATCTATGTCTATATCTACATCTATATCTATATCTATATCTATGTCTATATCTATGTCTATATCTATATCTATATCTATATCTGTTTCTATGTCTCTACATATCATCCTCCTTCCAAAGCCTTGAAGGTGTATATCTATATCTATATCTACATCTACATCTACATCTATATCTATATCTGTGTCTATATCTATATCTATATCTGTTTCTTCTATGTCTCTACATATCATCCTTCCAAAGCCTTGAAGGTGTATATCTATATCTATATCTATATCTACATCTACATCTATATCTATGTCTATATCTATATCTGTTTCTTCTATGTCTCTACATATCATCCTTCCAAAGCCTTGAAGGTGTATATCTATATCTATATCTATATCTACATCTACATCTATATCTATGTCTATATCTATATCTATATCTATATCTGTTTCTTCTATGTCTCTACATATCATCCTTCCAAAGCCTTGAAGGTGTGTATCTATATCTATATCTACATCTACATCTATGTCTATGTCTATATCTATATCTATATCTATATCTGTTTCTTCTATGTCTCTACATATCATCCTTCCAAAGCCTTGAAGGTGTGTATCTATATCTACATCTACATCTACATCTATATCTATATCTATATCTATATCTGTTTCTTCTATGTCTCTACATATCATCCTTCCAAAGCCTTGAAGGTGTGTATCTATATCTATATCTACATCTACATCTATATCTATATCTATATCTATATCTGTTTCTTCTATGTCTCTACATATCATCCTTCCAAAGCCTTGAAGGTGTGTATCTATATCTATATCTACATCTACATCTATATCTATATCTATATCTATATCTGTTTCTTCTATGTCTCTACATATCATCCTTCCAAAGCCTTGAAGGTGTGTATCTATATCTACATCTACATCTATATCTATATCTATATCTATATCTGTTTCTTCTATGTCTCTACATATCATCCTTCCAAAGCCTTGAAGGTGTGTATCTATATCTATATCTACATCTACATCTATATCTATATCTATGTCTATATCTATATCTGTTTCTTCTATGTCTCTACATATCATCCTTCCAAAGCCTTGAAGGTGTGTATCTATATCTATATCTATATCATTATATCTACATAGCATGATGCCGAAGCTGTGATAGTTGGCGATCAGGTCGTTGGCATTCAGGTTTGTCTATCTATATCTATATGTTGTTGTGCATGTATATCTATCTATCTATCTATCTATCTATCTATTTCAGGTATGTATGTTGTTTCTCTATCTATATCTATACCTATATCGAAATCTATTTCTTTCTATATCTATGTCTCTACATATCACCCTTCCAAAGCTCGAAAGTATATCTATATCTATATCTATGTCTATATCTATATCTATGTCTATATCTATATTTGTTGTTGCTGCCTATGCTGATCTTGTTGTTGTTGTTGTTGCTGTTGGTAGTGGTGGTGGTGGTGTTGCTGCTGCTGTTATTCATTAGTAGTAGTAGTAGTAGTAGTAGTAGTAGTAGGAGTAGTAGTAGTAGTAGCAGTAGTAGTAGTAGTAGTAGTAGTAGTAGTAGTAGTAGTAGTAGGAGTAGGAGTAGTAGTATTAGTAGGAGTAGGAGTAGGAGTAGTAGTAGGAGTAGTAGTAGTTGTAGGAGTAGTAGTAGTAGTAGTAGGAGTAGTAGTAGTAACAGTAGTAGTAGTAGTAGTAGTAGTAGTAGTAGTAGTAGTAGTAGTAGTAGTAGTAGTAGTGTCATATATTATATATTACATATAATATATTATCTATTATATATTATGTATTATACATTATACATTATATATTATATATTATATATTATATATTATATATCATGTATTATATATTATATATTATATATTATATATTATATATTATATATCATATATTATATATTATATATTATTAGGTGTCTACAGGTTCATGGATCGACCTTGAAGGACAAACGATGCAACATTTAAAGGTATTAATGTATGTATGTATGAATGTATGCAGTTGTTGGGAAGGAAACCGTTCTTGAATCACCTTAGGCCAATAGGGTGCATGGGAGTAATGTACACAGGCAAAGGTAGGAAGGGACAGTTTAGAGGAAAGAAAGTTATGCAAGTAGGATATGACTTATTTAGAGAGCTATATAGAGTATGGGATGGTAGAAAAGTAATAGCAGGGTCTCTACCTATCTATCTATCTGTCTATCTGTATGTCTATCTATCTATCTTCATTCATCTATCTATCTATCTATCTATCTATTTCCTTGAAGGATAAACGATGCAACATTTAAAGGTATTAATGTATGTATGTATGAATGTATGCAGCTCTCTATCTATCTACCTATCTGTCTATCTATCTTCATTCATCTATCTATCTATCTATCTATTTCCGTGAGGGACAAACGATGCAACATTTAAAGGTATTAATGTATGTATGTATGAATATGCAGCTCTCTACCTATCTATCTGTCTATCTATCTATCTATCTATCTATCTATCTATCTATCTATTTCCTTGAGAGACAAACGATGCAACATTTAAAGGTATTAATGTATGTATGTATGAATGTATGGAGCTCTCTATCTATCTATCTATCTATCTATCTATCTATCTATTTCCTTGAGGGACAAACGATACAACATTTAAAGGTATTAATGTATGTATGTATGAATGTATGCAGCTCTCTACCTATCTATCTATCTATCTGTCTGTCTATACATCTATCTGTCTATCTATCTATCTATCTATCTATCTATCTATTTCCTTGAGGGACAAACGATGCAACATTTAAAGGTATTAATGTATGTATGTATGAATGTATGCAGCTCTCTACCTATCTATCTATCTGTCTGTCTATATATCTATAT
>WBZZ01001797.1:180000-185000 GCA_019918135.1 Paulinella micropora
TCTATCTATCTATCTATCTATCTATCTATCCATCTATCTATCTATCTATGTATCTATCTATCTACCTATCTATCTATCAATCTATATGTCTGTCTGTACAGGCTTCAATCTGTCAGTCCAAAGAACAATAAGAGATCACATAGTGTGACCATTCATGTCTCAAAGGTAATAACAAGTATGTATGGTATGTTATGTATGTTATGTATTATGTATGCATGTATGCATGCATGTATGTATGTATGTATGTATGTATGTATGTACAATAAGAGATCACATAGTGTGACCATTCATGTCTCAAAGGTAATAACAAGTATGTATGTTATGTATGTTATGTATGTATGTATGTATGTATGTGTGTATTTATGTATGTATGTGTATGTACAATAAGAGATCACATAGTGTGACTATTCATGTCTCAAAGGTAATAACAAGTATGTATGTTATGTATGTTATGTATGTTATGTATGTATGTATGTATGTATGTGTATGTATGTATGTATGTGTATGTATAATAAGAGATCACATAGTGTGACCATTCATGTCTCAAAGGTAATAACAAGTATGTATGTTATTTTATGTGTGTATGTATGTATGTATGTGTGTTTGTATGTTATGTATGTATGTATGATGACTATTCATGTCTCCAAGGTAATAACAAGTATGTATGCTATATATGCTATATATGTATGTATGTATGTATTCATGTATGTATGTATGTATGTATGTGTGTGTGTGTGTATGTATGTATGTATGTATGTATGTACAATAAGAGATCACATAGTGTGACCATTCATGTCTCAAAGGTAATAACAAGTATGTATGTTATTTTATGTGTGTATGTATGTATGTATGTATGTATGTATGTATGTATGTATGTATGTATGGTGACATACATACTTTTTATTATCTTGGAGACATGAATAGTCACCATACATAGTATTACATACATACATACATACCTACATACATACATACATGCTTTTTATTACCTTGGAGACATGAATAGTATGTATGTATGTATGTATGTATGTATGGTGACTATTCATGTCTCCAAGGTAATAACAAGAATGTATGTTATTGTTGTATGTATGTATGTATGTATATACAATAAGAGATCACATAGTGTGACCATTCATGTCTCCAAGGTAATAACAAGTATGTATGCTATGTATGTTATGTATGTATGTATGTAATGTATGTGTATGTATTTGTGTGTATGTGTATGTATGTGTGTGTATGTATGTATGTATGTATGCATGTATGTATGTATGTATGTATGTGTGGGTGTATGAATGTATACATGTATGCATGTATGTGTGTATGTGTATGTATGTATGTATATATGTATCTGTGTCTATTCATGCCGCTAAGGTCACAATAATTATGTATGTATATGTGTATATGTGTATGTATGTATGCATGCATGTATGATATGTATGTATGTATGTATGTATGTATGTATGTATGTATGTATGTAGGTTGACAAGGAAGGAGAAGGACGTAGCCCTTCTGTCGCAAGGATTTCATACCACACATAAGATAGATAGATAGATAGATAGATAGATAGATAGATAGATAGATAGATAGATAGATAGATAGATAGACAGACAGGGAGAAGGACGTAGCCCTTCTGTCGCAAGGATTTCATACCACACATAAGACAGATTGAAAGATAGATAGATAGATAGATAGATAGATAGATAGATAGATAGATAGATAGATAGATAGATAGATAGATAAATAGATAGGTAGGTAGGTAGGTAGATAGATAGATAGATAGATAGATAGATAGATAGATAGATAGATAGATAGATAGATAGATAGATAGATAGATGATCAGGACGCACCACTAACGATATATATATATATATATATATATATATATATGTATATATGTATATATGTATATTATATATATATATACATATATATAAAATGATGATGATGATGATTATGATTATGATGATTATGATGATGATGATTATGATGAGGATGATTATGATGAGGATGATGACAACGGTCAGCAGCAGCAGCAGTAGTAGTTGTAGTAGTAGTAGTAGTAGTAGTAGTAGTAGTAGTAGTAGTAGTAGTAGCAATCCGGTGAGAGGGTTTAAACGGTTATCGAACACTTGATAGAAATACTCTATTAATTTATTGAGGGAAGCTGAATCTCACATAGTTTTAACATCACATAAAAGCATTCACTGCCAATTACCTAGGTAATTACCCTTGTTGTGGTTAGCTTCCCGGGGAAATTCCGAAATTCAGGGAATTTCCCCGGGAAGCCAACCACATCAAGGGTAATTACCTGGGTGATTGGCGGTGAATGCTTTTATGTGTGAGGGAAGCTGAACCTCACATAGTTTTAACATCACATAAAAGCATTCACTGCCAATTACCTAGGTAATTACCCTTGCTGTGGTTAGCTTCCCGGGGAAATTCCGAAATTCAGGGAATTTCCCCGGGAAGCCAACCACATCAAGGGTAATTACCTGGGTGATTGGCGGTGAATGCTTTTATGTGTGAGGGAAGCTGAACCTCACATAATTTTAACATTAAGGGTCGAAGAAGAAATATAGTTTTGACATGAGTATAAGGAAAATAGTATATTTTTACATTTTTAACGGCAGACTCTGATCGGATACATTAAAGTATTATTCGCTTCTATCTATCTATCTATTAAAGTATTATTCGCTGGCAAGTTATAGCCCTGACGACTTCTATATATCTATCTATCTATCTATCTATCTATCTATCTCTCTCTCTCTCTCACACACACACACACACCGCCCACCCTCTCTCTCTCTCTCTCTCTCTCTCTCTCTCTCTCTTTCTTTCTTTCTTTCTGCGAACGGAGGACAAGCGTTTCATGATATCATTTAACTGGATACTTCACTGTATGTACGTATGTATGTATGTATGTATGTCACGATGTGTTTATGTATGCCAGTGTATGTATGTATGTATGTATGGCTATGTATGTAATATAAGTATGCAATGTATATATGCACCAGGCTCAGATCATGCCACGGTTTGTAATCAGTAGTATGATGTATGTACGTAGAATGTGGTGGTGGCACAGTGAGTGAGTTTAATCATATATCAGACTGAGCACTTTAACTACCTGCCAAAATCCGAGTCATTACCGATGACTTTTCAAGTCACTCTTTTTTGACCGGCCCGTTACTACTCGGATTTTCCGCTGCACTACGTTTCGAATTTTTAAACTAGTTTTTGATTTCGTTCAGAAATGACTTCAAACACTTGAATCAACTTAAATTTTCAGCTATGAACTTGAATTGCTTTTTCCCATATCACTGCATTTTTGTCCTTTTTCCAGTGATACAGTCATAGCCCGGCGCGGTAAATTTGTTGACAAGGACGTGGATGTGAAAAAAGTTGAATAATATTATAATACTATCAACAGTACTGGAACGACTACTAGTAACGCTACTCAGCTATAGTGCACAGATGATAACTGCGTAGTGAATGTGACTGAGGAGGAAGGGTCTAACTTGATTACAAATGCCTGTCCTGGAATGCTACCCCGTAGCCGTTCAATCCATTCAGAATCCGAGTAAAAAGTCTGAAGTTTGAAACTCTTCACTTGAACTTTAGTACTTATATATGTCAAAGTCACGTTTCAGAACTCGAGTCACTGGTAACTTCAAACTCGACCGTCCACTAATGAATTTATTATATTAATATTATAAAAAATTAAAAATACACACTTTCCTTATCGGAGTCACTTAAGATAGACCCCCACACCCCTTGAACGAAGGTCCTTGTCTGCGATCCGTTGCACAGGAAACGCTTCAAGGCTCCTAACCCAATGGACGAAGAGCATCCGCAATGCTTCCAGTCTTGAACCGGCAACCGGGGCGTCCCCCTCTTACCGGTCGTTGACTTCTCACAACGCAGAATTTAACAATAATGAGGACAAGTCCCGCCAGTCCAACTAACGAAGTCAAAAAAATGTACCTTCCAGAAATTGACCCACGTAACGTACTGATATGGGTAAAAGGGGTAATGATAAAAAGCTGGTGCCACCAGTACCAGGATAAGTACTAAAATTGACTATTAACAACTAATAATACCAACAAAATTAACGACTACTAACGGATCATTAAGTAATAATGAACATAACTGAGAAGAAAGGGTCTAATTAATGCCCAATGCTGTGTGGGATACGCTTAATTCTGCTCACTGGACTGTCCAAACAAGAAACAAGAACATTTTTGACCAAGTTGTGCGGCCCCAACTGCCAGCTAACCGTAAAAACCTATGAAGTTTTGGCTGATTTTCTTTTCGGCGCGCTGTACACCATCCGCAAGCTGCGGTCCCCACGCTCAAGGCGGAGTGGTGTGGAGAATGATAGCAGGGCCGCCCTGGTCAGCTTCCACGGGCACAGGCACGCTGCAGAAACACATGATAGAGATCAGTGTTTATCTCACAAATCTCTCTTGCTCTCTCTCTCTCTCTCTCTCTCTCTCTCTCTCTCCTCTCTCTCTCTCTCTCTCTCTCTCTCTCTCTCTCCCCTCTCTCTCTCTCTCTCTCTCTCTCTCTCTCTCTCTTCCCCCCCCCCCCCCCCTCTCTCTCTCTCTCTCTGTGTCTCTCTCTCTCTCTCCGTCCTTTCTGCCGTCCCTCCCTCCCTTGTTCTCACTTCTTTCCCGTACGAACCACTTATCGCCTTTAACTTCGATACGTTTGACTAGTACAGATTTCCCTGTTTGCAACACAGACCTGTGCACACACACACACACAATAGAATACAATACAATACAATAACAATACAATACAATACAATACAATACAATACAATATAATACAATATAATACAATAAATACAATATAATATTAGAATACAATACACAGTATATATCACATAAAAGCATTCACCGCCAATTACCTAGGTAATTACCCTTGATGTGGTTAGCTTCCCAGGGAAATTCCCTGAATTTCGGAATTTCCCCGGGAAGCTAACCACAACAAGGGTAATT
>WBZZ01001798.1:5000-37500 GCA_019918135.1 Paulinella micropora
GCTCAAGGTCCCTACCTTCTCCCAGTCCATGATGATTGCTGAGTATCTGGCCTCGGTCGACTTCGATTTCGGCTATCTCTTCTACAACAGGTGAAATCTTGTCTAAGTTCTGCTCTCTTCTGTTCTGTCTGTGTCTGTCTATGTCTATCTGTCTACCTACCTACCTACCTACCTACCTACCTACCCACCTACCTTCGTACCTACCTGCCTACCTACTACCGACCTACCTACCTGCCTGCCTACCTACCTACTTACCTACCTACCTACCTACCTACCTGCCCACCCACCCTACTACCTGCGTACCTACCTACTTGTTTACTACTAGGTTCAAAGGTATTTTGGCCTACGACCAAGTGTCTACCTACCTACCCTCCTACTTACCTATCTACCTACCTGCCCACCCACTCACCCACTCACCTACCTGCCTACCTACCTATAGCTAGCTAGCTACCTACCTACCTACCTACCTACCTGCGCAATTAGGTTCAAGAGCATTTCGGCTTACGACCAAGTGCGCGTGCCCCAGCGCTCTAAGAAGGTATTGAGAGAAAGAGGGGGGGGGGGAGAAGGTGATGACGAAGAAAGAGGAAGGAGGAGGAGGGAGAGAGAGAGAGAGAGTCGGGTTAACTGCAGCAGCACCTGCTCGACTCTCACCTAACTATCCATCGATCTATCTATATATCAACTTACCTACCTCTAGTCCAACATCGAGTACATCCAGAAGCACATGAACGACTACATGATCGAGGGTGACCTGGACATTCTGAGCAACCTGATTGACTTCCGCACCGCTGCCCAGCTCTGGTAACTTGCATATATGTTTCTTTCCGCTTGCAGGTAGTTATATATATATATATATATATATATATAGAGAGAGAGAGAGAGAGATAGATACAGATACATAAACGTATACATGGACATATTCATATTGATTCACATTTACAGGCAGTGCTGCGTCGACTCCACCGCCGCCGAGTTCTGCGCCCGGTAAGTTGTATTATCAGTCTATTAATCTCATGAACGTATTCCCTCCCCCCCCCCCCCCTCTCTCTCTCTCTTCCGCCTCCTCCTCCTTTTCCCCCTTTCCCCTTACCCCACCGGTGCTAGATAGATATGCAACACTTTCTGACAGAAATGTCAAACTCCTGTGTGTGTTTGTAAACAGCGCCAACTCCATGAACGGTGCTTCCACCAACACCAAAGATATGATCGTCATCCTGACAGTCCAGATGAACCGCGCCCGTCAGGACAAGATCACAAAGGACCTGTGCGAGCTAGTGGCAGGTCTTGGCGCTCTCTCTCTCTCTCTCTCTCTCTCTCTCTCTCTCTCTCTCTCTCTCTACCTACCTACCTACCTACCTACCTACCCACCTATCTATCTATCTATCTATCTCTATCTCTCGCTTTCTCTATCTCTCTCTCTCCTCTTCTCTTCATTCAATACTAACTACTAACATGCACCTTTCTTCTCGTTGCGATGACTCTTCACGTGTTGTTTCGTTTGTCCATAGGTGTCACCGCCATGGAGGATATGGAAAAATAAACATTGTACTTTTCTTTTCGCTGCTAGTTCATATAAATAAAAAAAAATCGGATTATTACCTAATATTAATAGTTGAAGCCATATGGCGAAAAACTTCCTGACGTTCACAACGGTTCAAGAGGCCACTACAGTAATATCCGCGGCCGTGCAACTTTGAGCTCATTGTCATTGATCATTGAAGCTTAGTATTAAACCTTAAGTGTACGGTCCACTCGATCCACTTAAGTGGATCTAAATTTTATAGGTCAAAATAAAGAGTATATATTCTTAGTTTATTTTTACTCGATTGAGCTCGCAGTTTACTTGCTAAGAAAAAATTTAGAGTAACAGTTGTGAGTAGAAAAAAAAAAAAAAAAAAAATCTGATGCATATGTGAAAATAGTTGATTTTGCTATATATATATTAATAATATAATTTAAAGTACTTCTGTGAATTTGCTACGCTAAATACCACTGGACGAGAGGGTTCGTACTTTACTTCTACTTAGAGATTTTGAAATTAATATTAATATTAATACTGACACGTCACTAAGCGCCACACCCAAACTGCCAAGCTTTGAATTCACCGTTACACTTAAGAGTGATATAGGTAAAATAGGTAATTGATTGTCATGGTGGGCCGGTATGACTAATATTACTATTATTAATAGAAAATTGTCCATAGCTCCAATTTAGGAATAACGGCCTAATCTACCTTATGCTATAAAGCCTCTGATGATTATTACTAACCTCGCATGCTATTGTATATGGTGGTAAAATATGTGTAGCCTTATTCAGAAATTACCGGAGCCGCCCTACCGACTATATGCACTAACTCTATACTAACGTTGTATCCCGTTCACCAACTTATCTTATGATGACGCAGTAGTCAAAAAGTCCAGTTGTTGCGCCGCCCGTCGCGCGCTCCCCGGGGCCCGGTCATTCTCTTCAAGGCTTGCTTCCATGAGGCCGCCCGCCGGAGTCTATTACTACGCTGCTCCCCGGTCCCCAGCCGCCCACTTTCCGACGCGGTAGTCCGCCACCAGGGTCACTCATGAAACCACTTCCGCGCCGCGCGCCCCATCCATCGTTGCTCCGGGTCCGACACTGAGTCGCTGTCTTGATCGCTGTACTCCCCACTGCCTTCCCCTGGATCATCGGTGCCGGCCTTGCCCCGCGCCTCAGATCGAGGCTCCGACTTCTGAAAATAGATTTTCCCCTCGACTGGGCTCAACTTGTTCTTTGCGTTCCCTGCCTTTCCTTTCTTCTTACTATTACTTCTGCGCTTTGAGCGCTTCGCCTTCTCTTTCTTTGTCTGGCGGCCCGGGCTCGGGTGGTTAACGGTTTAGTGAGGCTAAGATTGTTTTGCTCCCCCATCCCTGTGGTTTCCTTCTCTCTCTTTCTCTTTCCTGATATGTATGCAGCCCGCAAAATCGCACTCTCAACACTCGGACCATAAGCTGCCTCTCGCAACAAGACATTCTCACTCTCCATGTCATGAGTGCACACAAAACATTGCTGCTCACCTGACACTCGCCACTCACACAGACGATAGATTACTCTCTCTTGTACTACCTTCACTTGACCTGGCCATGTGGGCCTTCTCCTTGACCATGCCTGCTCTCTCTCGGAAAAATTTCGCCGCACCTCTTGGCCCCGTGAATTCGAGCCCTTCTTCATCTGTGTCAGAAGTGCCACGGTCTGTCACTCCCCCTTCCCAACTTTCCATGTTCCCCTTTTGCTCTCTTTTCCTTCTCTCTCGGTTCTTCCTTCTCACCTGGCTCTTCTCTCGCCTTCTTCATCTCTTCACATTCATGTAGTCTATGCTTACCCACACACATCCTACACTACTTCTCACATGCTGAAAACACATGCCCCTCCATGTTACAATTGAAACATTTCATGTCTCCTTTCTTCAAAGTCTTCTTTCTCGTTCCTGTTCCTTTCCCTCCCCCTTTCTTGTTTGTGGTGGTGTGTTTATACCTACAGTTAGATCTATCACAGCGTGCAGCTGCCTGACTGTTCAAACATGTAGCACACCCCATGCACACTACGCATAGTGACTGACCCCTTTGTATGAGCAAAACGACACTCATCCCCCCACTTGCATCCACTCTGACGAGACTCTTTGTGAAACCAAAAAAAAACGCCTCTCTGCCCTTCCTCTCTTTTGTTGGCACATCTTTTCCTGCGTGTGCTTTTTCTTTCTTCATCTTCTCTCTTTCTTTGTTTCTGTCTATTTCCAACGCTTTTTCTGCCAACTCCTCCCACCATTCCTCAAAAGACCATGCATGCTGCTTCTTATTCATTTTCAGCGTGCTCATCCACCCTCCCCAATCCTTTCTCACCCCCTCTGACGCATACTCAGGGTTTTGTAAAGCATTGGTGATTATTGTTTCCATTGTTCTTTTGGGTGTTTTATGGCCTGCCTTGAGCTCTTCATCTAACGCAACAAACGCATCAAACTGCGGAGCATAATCACACCCCTCATCAAACGTCCATGCATTCATCGCATCTATTTTGTCTTGTACATCCTCCTCACTCACCTTACCAAACCTTTTGGTTAGTCTTGCCCACAGAATGTGCAAGTTCTGACCAAAGTCTGGTGAGGTGTCTCTCACCAAATCCGCCACACTCCTCTGGCTTTACCTAGTACTAGCTTGTCAAACACAAACGAAAAAGCTTCCTCTCTCTGCCTTTTCATCTCATGCTCCAAACTCTCCTCATATGCTACTATCATTCTTTCTTCCTTCTCTTTTTCCTCTACTGGCTCCTTGCTCTTCGTCTTGATTGTTGTCGTTGCTGGTGTGGAATAAGTAGGTGAAAGCTGATTACTCACTCTCCCCCTCTCCTCCACCTGCTCTTCTCCTCCCTTTTGCTCACTCTTACCACTATCTCCCCCCAAAGTAGGCTGCCTTTCTGTCTCAGTAAAATAAGAGGTAAGGTTTTCCTTGTCTGACCCTGACTCTGAGTCTAACTCAGCTTCCTCTTCCTCCTCTCTCAACCCTATCTTTCCTCTCTTGCTGATTGCTTTCCTGCTCTCTCTCCCCACCTCCACATGTAATTGGGGACTTTGTTTCCTTTGCTATGCAACGCACTTACATTACTCTCATGGACTACCCTAATAGTAAGGTGTTCTTCTGGGGTCTTGAGTGCCCCCTTAAGTCCTTTTGCACCTAATGCCAAAACTATTTCCCGTTGGAATGTCTTAAACGGGGTTCTCCTGTCATATTGACCTTTCTCAGTCATTTCTTTTTGTCTAGTCTTCCTGTGCAGCCTCTAAGAGTGCTGAAACTCAGGTCTTACTTGCTGTTTTCTTTGAGCAGACCAGTTGGCAGTGTCTGATGTGCTGGATGTTCCTGCCTCTTTGCCCCGACGCCGGTGACTAACCTAAGCAAAAGCGGGGACAGGTACAATGTGTTCAAAACTGAGCCACAGGTACAACTTAGCTTCCCTTTTTATGTGAACAGTGCCAATTTTGGAGTGGCACCAACCCTTTTGACAGTCGCCTCCCAGGTCGGCGATGGTCTTCTTCCTTCCTTGCTTGCCGTAGTGCCAGAGTTAAGCGCTGCCAAGGCCCATAACCCACTGGACAAGAGGGTTCGTACTTTACTTTTACTTAGAGATTTTGAATAATACTGACACGTCACTAAGCGCCACACCCCAAACCGCCAAGCTTTGAATTCACCCTTACACTTAGAGTGATATAGATAAAATAGGTAATTCTCATTGGGGTGGGCCGGTATGACTAAATACTATTATTAATAAAATTGTCCATTGCATAAGTCAGTACTATGCATTGAAAAGAAAAGTAACAAACAAATATTAAACACATACAACAAAACATCATAGCAGAAAATTAGTACAGTCTGTAGGGATCCTAATATATAACTAGAATCCTAATAAGTGATAATGATGTGTCTGGATTACAGACCCACCGTGGCAATCCAAGGATCCAACGTCACAATACATATATATCAGACTGAGCATTTTCACGACCTGCCAAATCATCACAGTTGACTTTTTCCCTCTTTTTGATCGGCCCGTTAGATTCTCCTCTGCACGAGGTTTCGACTTCACTATCGGTTACTTTGAGCAGCTCAGCATGCTCATTTAAAGAGGCCTTTACCGACTCCTTTCAGAGTCCACCGGTCCTGTCTCACACAGCTACCAAAGGGAGGGAAGGTAATTTAATAAAGTGAATTCTGACAACTACAGTACGATACGTCGCAAAACTAACATAAGTGTAACGGAACATTCAAATAAGAAAGAAGGAAAATATAATGACTGTGTCCCTACTTATCTAGAAATTTATACGAAGACTGATTAAGTTAATACTGCCACTAGAGTGGCAATGTATAGTGTCCGCTGTATCATTAAATAATTAAGTGGAATTAGTACTGTCCGTCCTTATGAGAAATCAAACTACCCTAGTAACGGTAAATCCTGGTAACGTCGGAAATGAAAAATTAGTAACGTTCCGCCTTAGTTATTTGTCATAACTATGTCACTATACTCATTCTAGTCTAACATCGTAAAAAAATTTCAAGCGCTTCCAGTAAGGGGTATCAGAAGGTTCAGAAATATATATATATATATATATATATATATATATAATATATGTATATATATTTATATGAATGTGGTAGAGGTGTGTGAAACAAGTGAAAAGAAAGGTGAAGTGCAGTTTTATGCGTAGAAGGAAAATTCTCTAGTGTCCGACGCCCCCGGCCGCCGGAAAAGTCTGGTTGGGGTGGCGCGGTGGCACCGCCCGGCAAAGCACTGATCCCCCCTCCGCCAACGCACAGCCAGAGCCATACCCCCCCCCCCCCCATACGGGTATATACAGGTATAATACCCTGTATGATACCCGGTATAGGCCATACCCACAAAAAGGGGGGGGGGTATGGGCCATACCAGGGGGGGGGGGTGGAGGGGGTATGGAGGGATATGGATGGGTATGGATGGTACCGGTATGGGGTATGGTGTATGATGTATGTGATATGGGGTATGGGGTATGGGGTATGGGGGATGGGGTATGGGGGATGGGGGATGGGGGATGGGGGATGGGGTATGGGGGATGGGGTATGGGGTATGGGGTATGGGGTATGGGGTATGGGGTATGGGGTATGGGTATGGGGTATGGGGTATGGGGTATGGGATATGGGGTATGGGATATGGGGTATGGGGTATGGGGTATGGGGTATGGGGTATGGGGTATGGGGTACGGGGTATGGGGTATGGGGTATGGGGTATGGGGTATGGGGTATGGGGTATGGTATGGGGTATGGGGTATGGGGTATGGGGTATGAGGTATGAGGTATGGGGTATGGGGTTTGGGGTATGAGCTACACGTATGAGGTATGGGGTATGGGGTATGGGGTATGGGGTATGGGGTATGGGGTATACGTATGGGGTATGGGGTATGGGGTATGGGGTATGGGGTATGGGGTATGGGGTATGGGGTATGGTGTATGGTGTATGATGTATGTGATACGGGGTATGGGGTATGGGGTATAGGGTATGGGGTTTATTAACTTTGGGGTATGTGGTATGGTGTATGGTGTATGGGGGATGGGGGATGCGGTATGGGGTATGTGGTATGGAGTATCATAATGGGGTATGGGGGATGGGGGTATGGGGTATGGAGTATGGAGTATGGGGTAATACTATGGGGTATGGGGTATGGGGTATGGGGTATGGGGTATGAGGTATGGGGTATAGGGGATGGGTTATGGCGTATGGGGTATGGGGTATGGGGTATGAGATATTATGTATGGGGTATGATGTATGGGGTATGGGGTTTGGGGTATGTGATATAGGATATACGTATGGGGTTTGGGGTATGAGGTATGTGGTATGAGGTAATAATGAGGTATGACTCGGGTATGGGGTATGGTGTATGGTGTAATACTATGGGATATGGGGTATGGGGTATGGGGTATACTGTATACGTATGGGGTATGTTAATATTATCAAAATTAACGTAAATGTATTTAGTTTGTTGAATTCTAATCATATAATTTCAAATTCAAATTCAAATGTAACGAAAAAATTTCAAGTTAGTCACTGGTGGCAGCCACTCACATATAGTAGTTATACATACTAACTAACTACTTGAACTATGCATGAAATATTAATAATATTAATACTAGCTTGTTTAGCATATTTATAATGTTTTTGAATCATAAAACTAGAGGAAGCTTAGAAATTGAAGAAAGTGATACTGTTTTACACTAGTCACTATGACATTCAGACTACTTACCATTACTTGTAATCGCAATACATACTCACTGCCTACTTGAAGTATGCATGAAATAATATTAATACTAGCTTGTTCAGCATATTTACAATGTTTTTGAAACATAAAACAAGTGAGGAAGCTTAGAAACCAAAGAAAGTGACACTGTTTTACACTAGTCACTATGACATTCTTACTACGGTCACTTGCCACTCAGTTGTAATCGTTATTAAATATAAATAGTAATTGCCTACATGTAGTACTTGAAGTATGCATGCAATAATATTAATACTAGTTTATTCAGCATGCTTATAATGTTTTTGAAGCATGAAACCAGTGAGGAAGCTTAGAAATCAAAGAAAGTGACCTGAAAATAGAAAGGTGAGTATAAAGCACCCGGAATAATTATTTCGTCAAGTGGCATTGCTATTTTTTCGGGGGGGGGGGGGGGGGGGAGGTATAGTAAACGAAGAAATAATACATTTTCCACAGTAAAACTAAAAGTCCTGATAATAAATGTTGACACAACCAAGTTTGATGACTACAATTACCAGGATCTTCCAAGTACAGTGAACGCATACAATATTTCTTTAACACTGTTTGCTGAAAATCAAGTAAATAAACATCACATTAAAATGTAACTTGACACCATACCACATCACAGATTTTCAAAAAAACACATAATATTGTTAGAAACAGATACAAAAGTATCCATTCTCGAAAAGTCAAAACAGAAAAAAACTCGGAATAGGCAATATATCTGATTTGAAAGACTCCCTTTGCAAACACAACAACAAACACAACAACGTTTAACAGCCTGTTGAATTAAGTCAAAAATGCAAGCAGTATTTGTGGTTACTCAACACGGAGAATGAAGAAACTGCATGGTCGACACCAAGGAAGGCACACACCAAGGTAACAACACTAGGGACGAAATCAATTCTTTGTATTAAAGACAACTCCTGCGGCGACCCCACTGGGATGTAATTATAATACACAAAAACTCTTATGGCTTGATAGATTCCTTCAAACATTCAACAATGAATGTCAAGCTATGGATAAGAACCAAAGTCTGCAGGTATGCTTATAATGAGGTTGATATCAAGCTCCGCCGAAATGAAACGCGACCAGAAATCGAATACATGCTTCCTAAATCCAGCTTTTTGGAAGCAAGTACTAGTAGTACTTGATTTCAAACTTCAAGCTGTGCTGATGATCCAAGCAGACTGAAGTAACTGAGTGGCAGATTTCAAGAAAGAGAGGAACTTCGAACAAGGGAAGAGAATAATTGCTTTCCCTCTTCAAATTGTATACAGCGAGGAGGACAACGTCTCGAAAACTATGCAAAGTCCTGAAATCAAACCTCGACGTGACATAAACAGAAGTAAAAAAACTAACAAAACCAATACTTGTGGGAAAAATGTTTCCGGTAATTTGGAGTAGGTGTTCCAAATATGTTACCCATTCCAACTTTTTGTCTGTGTGGACAAAGTCTCAATCGAAAAGTGTCACTCAGAAAACAAGTCGGAATGGGTAATATACTTGGAACCCCTTGCTCTGGTTCATAAAAAATATATTAAGTTGAATTGTTACAAGACCTGATTGAATGATAATAAAAAACTGCAAATGAACCAAGAAATTTTTATAATTCAAAAATCACCTCAGGACAAGAAAGTCTAGTTCTGAAAAGAAAAATAAAATCAATAACTCAAAGAGCAAGGAATAAATGCTGACAGGGGGGACCCACAAGCATACGATGTCCAAAGTCATAGACAATGCCTATACACTCTTTTTCTCATCGTTGACGAAGTAATCAACCTCTTGCTTGGAGCCGAGACTTAGAGAAAGTTCAGGCTGTGCCAAGGGTGCATCAGGACTCCTTTCAGAAGAAGTCACGCCAGACCTCAGAACCATGCCACTACTACCCCAGGCAGGATCAGTGACAGAACTAGGACCAGTTCGCATGAACCTGTCCATAGGGCCGATGTGCTTGACTGTGGCGCTCGACTCAGACTGTGCCAGAATGACACGTAAAAATCTCAAAGAGAAAAATCATTCAGAAGCAGGACCTTTGCCCTTTGCTTTTTTTCGCGGGCTGCTTCGGCTAGAGATAGAGGACTCAGCATCGTCCTCAGATACTTGAGACTCAGATTTTTCCTGAGCCAATGGCTGGAGGCCTGCGGATTTGGTCGATGGCTGCTGATCCGAACTGGTAGTGCCCGACTTGCCAGCTAGTGCCGGTGAGCCAGCAGATGCCATGGCAGCAGGGATGGTGTCCGACGCGACACCTAGTGCAAGCATGCGAATGAGTACGTTGTAAAGCAAACAAGTCCCAACCTTTACTCGGGGTTGGGGACGAATTCAGGGACGATGCTCCAAGATCCTGCGCGATGGAAGCTGGCTGCTCCAGAACCTGACCAGGCTTGGGCTGCTTGGCAAGTGTCGTGAGCACCGCAGTTTTCAAATCCTCTTCACCTTGCTTGCCCAAACCCAACAGATTCAGACTTGGTCCCTCTGAACTCACCCTGAAAGGAAACAAGAAGAAAACTCAGAGTCAACAGAAAGGTGGCAAGCGAGTCAGATTGAATACTTACACGTTGGAGGTATCAACGCCCTCTGAGTTTAGCGTAGCCTCCAAAGCTTCGTTCTGCTGCTTGAGTTCGAATAGTTTCTGGAGATTCTCCTTGTGGAAAGAAACCAGCTCATCAATGCGCATGTCATCAATGTCCCTCAAATCCTGAAAAAAACAACAGAAAAAAACGACAATCCCAAAAAACATAGAACATGAGCCGAGAGAATCAGAGATTAGGAAGGATGAACCTCGTTGCTGAAAAAGAGGGACTTGACTTTGGACACGAGCGAAAAGAACAGCAGGTATTCCTCGATCTGGGATATCTTTCCATACGGCAAAGGGACTTGATCGATATCCAAAGGTCCTTCGGAATCTTTGTCGCCGGCTGCCCCCTTCAGCCAGCACTGCTTTTGCTTGGATGAGAACATATGCAGACGCTGGTGAAAACCCTCTCGCTGGTTAGGATCGATATCAAGAGCAAGGACAGCAAAGCCCAAACTCAGGGCAGCAATAGAACCCGAGCCACTTCCGCAGCAAACATCCAAAATAAGGTGAACGGAGTTCTGGCCTCCAAACATTGCCATCAACACTGACAAAGAACTTACGTATGTCGAGTTTGACAGATTCCGCAGAATTGTTGACGACAACGTTCTTCCATCCATTGCGGCCGTCAGGCTGGCGAGTGGTAAAATTGGCCGACTCGTGCTGGTAGACGAGAACGTTGCCATGCCTTTGATAATCAGCAGGAATGTGTTCCTCAAGGTAAGAATCCAGTTCGTCCTCAAAGATGCCGGTACGAGTGGGGTCAGAAGGTTGAAGAGGGCGTTTTGCAAGTTGGTCCTCATTGCCCCAATTATCGTGAGAGGCCTTATAGGCGCAAACCACGACGGCAAAGCTCTGGGAAGAACAACAACACAGAAAAAAAGTCGGAATGGGCAACATACCTAAACTCAAGGTTTGTGGGTAATACTATTACCCTATTGTACGTCAATTGCTCAAGGACAGGCTTGAAACGAGAGTTGACGCAGGTGATGACAAACGTATCGTAGTAGCCAGCACGGTTGGCAGCATCCTGGACGCACAGACACAGGAGGGGAGTCGGGAGAGACGTAGGAAGAGACAAAGATCCAAGAGGAGCTAATAGACAAAGTCAGTGAAGAAATACAATATGTACAGTCACAGGGGTCCTGGTCATGTTTAGTTTTAATTATTAGAATCTGTATTACCCACTAAAGTTTGTTTTCGCGTCCAATAGAAAATTATTCTTATTGTTTTTTCTTTTTTATCAATATTATTAGTATCATTTGCATTTAGTTTCGTTTATACTTACGATTTACTCATATCATTGGCAGCTGCAGCACGCTAGATGCGTTTAAATCGGTATTGCTCATCAAAATTACCTAGTATAATTAGCTATAATACATCTCTACCTGTGGCGAGTATTCTTTTATTAAAGTTGTGTATGCGTAAAGTAAATGTATTAAACTTTAAATGAGCCTCATGTTTCCACTGTATCAAAGTATTGACAGGTATTTGTTGGTTATTAAAACTGTAAGTGTCATAAACTGGAAAGTGGCACCCTACACCAAGCCCCTGCTCGCTCGGCAAAAGTAAAATATAATTTATTCTATAATAACTTAAATATAATTGATTATATTCACGTACTAAAAGAAAAATATTATTTATTAACATTATTTGTATTTAGTTTCTTTGATATATCAGACTGAGCACCTTAACGACCGGCCAAAACCTTTACCGTTGATAAGACACTCTTTTTGACCGGTTCATTAGATTCTCCTCTGCACGACGTTTCGACTTCACTAATTAGTTTTCGATTTCGTTCAGAAATGATTTCAAACGATCAGTTCAAAGTTCTTTTTTAGCTATTGCCATTTTTCCTGTTCGTATTACCTTTCCCCCCGAATTCCCCGTGAAAACACGTTTTACGTTAAATTTGTGAACAAGGACGGAAAAAACACAATATCTAACTTGTCTTCCGTTGCCAGTCATTTTCACCTTGAGGCTTCCCAAATCAATCTGGGGAATTTTCAAGTCCAACAACCCGACAACTATCCGTTTATGACTGTTTACTTGAAGACTCGCGACACTATCCGTTTGAGAACGGGAGACCTCTGACAATTTACGTTTTACACTTGACCGTACGTTGCACCCAAGCCTGCAATGAGTTCGAAATTATGTAAATAAACGAAGTGACCTCTCTACTATTTACTCGTATTTCACCTGCTCACTCAGAGTCAGGACTCAAAGCAGCCATAGTGTTCTTATTAAGAGTTCGTTATATCTGCCTACTTGAAGAGTTGTATACAAACTCACAATTCGAATTTTTTTCCATTCAAGAGAAAACTACACACACAGAGTTGGTGTGTTCTGTGCACAGATCGATTTGGAAATACCCTCTCTTTCAAGAGTGGCTATACAACAACGTATTAGGACAGTGGTAACCAAAAATACATATGTCTCGACAGACCGTTCACCTGCCGTTGCATCTTTGTGTCCCTCATCTGCCCTTATACACACTATGCAGTCAACCAACACAGTATGTGTCTGGTTTTGTCGTTTTAGGGTCACCCCCCACCTACAGAGTGGAAAACACCTCCACTGCACCTCGCCCTCTTCAGCTACTGCTCTGCGTTCTGGCTTGCTCCTGGTACGTCTACATGTGGAACCAGTCGCGACACGACGACCCAGTATCGAAATACAACGAGCACAAACGACGATGTCTGGACCCATACCCCATTTTGGGCTACCGTACAGGCACTCTACGTACAGATAGGAAGTTTCAGGAAGAAGTGAAGGCTGGAAAGACTACTCGCCTCCATACAGACCATCATATACACAAACTGTACAATTTATTTACGATTTGCTGACCAACTGCGTCGTCAACGAACGAGACATTATTCGGGAAATTCATAGGAACAAGGCTACCTGGCTACTACAGGTCCCCATTGCCCCTCAAGCCAGCCTGGACCTACTTTGTAACCCAGATTGGGCAGACGCTGAGGTCTACGCCCAGTACCTGGGACCTGCAGGATCGTTGGCAGCTGCAGAGAAGCTCTGGAGCGACATTGGCAGCGTCATCCCCGTAGAAGTTTTTCATAAATACTACCCATTCACTGCTTCAACTATTGAATCGCTAAGGTCACTACCGGTTACAGCTTCTCCAAGTACAGCCGTTAGTGCCACATCCATTCCCTCATCGCACCTGACCAGTCCGACTACTTTACAGTCTACTGGAAGCTCATCTGCGACAACGACCCGTCCAAGCCCCCAACTTCAACGTCTTCGACTTCTGGAACAGCTACACTGACCCCGTCAACTCCGACGCTGCCTTCAGTTCCAACAGCTACAATCGCACCGACACTTCGAGCGCCGACGGCCGATCGAACTGCCTTCGCACGCGGACTAGCAGTCCACTACCACATCGCCAACACGCCGATTCAACTGGCCATCATGCACGCCATCGGCAACATTGGCGAATGGGGAGATAGAGTTACAGTTACCATCATGGACGCCTGTTGGGACCGCTTTGTCCGCGTTACTGACTCGATCCAGCAGGTTTGGTGTTCGCTGTCCATCATCTGGCTACATTTCATTCGTAACTTAATCCATGCTCGTTCGGATAATCATGATTTACGAAGGTCAGCTCTCCAAGCCTCCAACCCGCCACGTTATAACAAAGAGCACCTCCTGGCGTAAATCCACCGATGCATCACGTTCTACGAGATTTTGTACGAGACCGGTTTGAGCATTAGTGACGAGAACCAGATCCAAGCTTTAGACTGCAGGCTCTCTCCGATGGAGCGTGATCGATGGAATCGACAATCGGATCAAGCCACACTTGATCGCGGAGCCGGCTGGCCGTGCAATTTGGATGACTTCCTCCCTTGGGCCAGATCCCTTGACTCCAACGTTACACAAGACCATCCCATGGAGACGGAAACCTTGGAACGCCAGCTGCCTCGGCAAAAGCGCAAGGTCGACACCATGGCAAGGACTCAAACTGCTCCCGTACGAACGCTGACTCGCCCTGTCAAACGTTTGAAGATTGACCCACCGAGTACCTCGTCGAACCAGACCAAACGAAGACTCTTTACGGGCATACCATGTACCTACTGCAAGGAACATAACAACTTCTTGAAGAGGGCCAGCTCCCTAAACATTCATTTGAAGAGTGCAAACTACGCCGACAGCGTCGTCAAAGCGACGGGCAGCCATCCGCGGCCGCCGCTCGCAACACTCCGCGCGCCTTCCACATGACTACCCGGTCCCGTGCGCCTCCTCCGGTGGTATCAACGTCCTCACCTCTGCGAATCGCGACAGCCCCAACAATTGTCACAAACATCCTCTCAACCGCCCCTTGATCGGCAAGACTACTTGCGCTTTGGACTCCGCATGCAACTGTAAAGGTATCGCTCGCCTTTCGTGGGTTACGCGACATGGCTTCACTATTCGGCAGCTACCGCCTGTGGCAGCAAGCTCCTCCGTCGGCGTCGATGCAGTACTCACCGATGGCATCGAACTTTTTGTCTCCGCTAGCCCAACTTCACCGCTCCATGCAATTACCGTCTATGTGTCACCCCACCTGCCTGACCGCGTGGATCTACTCTTCGCTAACGAGGTGACGGCACAGATGAATTTATCTATTGACGAGGCCCAGAGGATTACGCCGACGGAATAAATCCCTTTGAAACCCGAGGCAAGACAGATCGTCTACGAAACGGAGTTTCATCTCTTCGACGAACCGCTTCAAGTGGGAAATCGCCAGCTGGCCACCATCAGGTACGACTTTCGTCCGGAAATTTTGGTTGAAATGACTTCATACCCGACTTCGGAGATCGAGAAAATCTTTAAAACCCGTGTCACTATTCAGACTCTAACGATCTCTTGGCAACTTCGCAGGCTCACCTCCGCGGCCGCACACTCAACCTCTTTATGGCTGAGAAAAGGAGACCATGCGATGGGAAGGTGCTGGCAGAAGAAGACTTCGAGGACTTCGAAGAAGAAGAAGAAGAAGAAGAAGAAGAAGAAGAAGAAGAAGAAGAAGAAGAAGAAGAAGAAGAAGTAGAAGAAGTAGAAGAAATCAAATCTATTGCCTCCAAGAAACACAAGCAATCCTCTGGTCTGATCACACATGAGGATTATTATAACGATGCCCGTGCTCGGTCTTATCCGACATACTCAGCGGGCCGACCCGAGACGCAGTTTCGGATCATCTCTCTTCATCGTCATCTTCATCATCATCTTCATCATCATCGTCATCTTCATCGTCATCTTCATCGTCATCTTCATTGTCATCGTCATCGCCATCGTTGATGCAGGCACAGCCAAACGATACCCGGTATGATACCCGGTATGACACCCCTGGGGTATGGATACCCCGTCCCCATACCCCTAGTCCCATACCCCTGTCCCATACCCCGGGGTATGATACTCCTGTCCCATACCCCTGTTCCATACATGGGGGGGGGGGGGGGGGGTATGGGGGGGCGGGCCCGGGGAGGGTATCATACCCCAGGGGTACTGGGGAAGGGTATCATATCCCAGGGGTATGGAAGGGGGGGTATGTGGAGGGGGGGGGTATCCATCCCCAGGGGTATTATACCGGGTATCATACCGGGTATCATACCTGGTATCGTTTGGCTGTGAGGCTTCATCATCGACAGCATCTTCATCTACTACGTCCGCTGCATCGGCCCTTGGCCAACCATCGGCCCCTGCACCTGGCACACCGCAATCGTTCCAGAATGCGCTGACCAACCCTCCGTCGTTACAAGCTCCGTTGTTCCTCTAACATCTAGTCACAACTATCAACAGAGTAGGCGGCGCTCTTCAAGCAAACGCGAACGCTCAACATCACCGGTACCCTCTTCTCCTAATTGCTCTCAAGTTCCGCCAGTCTCGCCTCCGCCACCTCGGCTCACCCAACCGACTACCAGTCCAGTCGCCGGGTTGAGTAAAGCATCTACGAGAGCACATACCAGCGCCCGCCGGAGGGCAGCCCGCGCATCTTCTGGCCGTTCGACAGCTGCGTCCAGTTCGTCATCGACCTCTGCGACAAATACAGCCGCAACGCCAGCCCAACCGCAGGCACCTGCAACATCTTCTAGTAGCTCGTCCTCCTCGTCCAGTTCGTTGTCGGTACCTGCGGCAAGCCCAGCTAGGGTGCGAGCCCTATCCTGCCACTCCCCAGTGTAAGGAGGCCCTCGAGTCACATACTCGCTAAGCCCACTTGGACTATACAGGACCCGCACCCCCACCGCCGAAGACCGCGACAAGGTGGGACCACGAAACCAGCTGGCACAGAGAGAAGCAATGGCGCCGATACCACCCCCACCTCTTTCCCCTCCAGCTGAGGGTTATGTCCGGGTCAGCCCTACGAGATCGAGCCACCCTTGGTCGGGATTCTCCAATTTTATGGACATGCCAGCCCATCAACTGGAAATTCAAAAAGCCTATGGCACCAACGGCTCCCCAGGCATGACAAGGAACTCTACATTGTTCGAGACATTTTCGCCACGTTTTTTCCGACAGCGGCCATGACCATGATTCCAGGCACTCACCCGCATTGCCGTCATCTGGGATACTGGATCCCAAACCACTTTACGCTCAACCAAGGCCTATGGCCGGATTCTACAATGGTACCCATGCAACACGCTACTTCCCTAGGATACAATCGCTCCATCACGGAGTCTTCCGTTTCCAACCCCTTAGTAGTCCGCCTACCTTTAAAGTGACTGAAGACTGGCTTCTGAGTCCCTTCGGCGGATTACAACCACTTCCCCGATAGGCCACTTTTGGTAAAAACTTTCCTCCCGCGGGATGCTAAGTTACCACATACCAGTGTAAGCAGAATATACGCGCACACAGAACCGCGACAATGGTATGGAAAGACCAACTGGAACAATGAATACTCAACAGAGTTCTCCGAAGCCATCCAAGGCTTCTGCCGCGATCGCCCTACCATCTTGATGCAGCGTTACTGGCCCCCTCGTAACAACGCACACAAGATAGATCCGGAGACCTTTGAAGACTTCACACATGGCCTAGCTCTTCGTTCGGGCACCAGACGCCCCCTCGCAGTTATCAACACCGAAGCCATGTGCCTGGTCCGTGCAGACACTACATCGGCCCCGTTGATGACCCGTCGCGGCAGCAATGCGTCTACGAAAACCGCACTTGAAGACATCTTTCAGATCCCGGAAGTTTCCACCATGATGTCACGGTTTTATGAAAGCAAACACACTGCTATCATATTCCACTTCGGCCCGCAAAACGGTAGAAACACTGCTCAACTTATCGCATCCTCTCTAGTTGGACCTAACACCGAACCTACTGGCGATGTCCTGTACTTCCAAGAAGAATGTCTTTTGACCATATTTACCGCCCATGGGGATATCGATCTTCGTACCTCGGCCTACTTGTAGGCGCAAACCCAAGTGCATCACCCTTAGCAGCCGTCCTTCGAGGAGAACTCCTATTCCCGTGGTGTAGTATGGAGCAAACCGAAGTTAAGCATCTACGATTTCATCCGCTGCCGCTTTCGACATCATTATACAAACGCCGTGTCTTTCGACTCCCAACTCGAGAACGCTGCTTTGTTCTACAGCATTACTTCCATCGCCTTCCATGTAACGACCCGATATGGCTCAAAATCGTTGCAAATGACACATACTACGACCACGATCTCGGAAACATCGTGCCAGAACTACGTGCAGTACATGAGCGATCCTACGATTGCATTGTCGATTTGCCGCTCACCTACTTCGACGATTGTAACATCACGGTCTACTACACGGACAGAGGAGATGAACTGTTTCTGGGTTCATTCTTTAACCCTAACCACTACATGGGACAAGCGGTGCGTGCAACGAAATTCGTCGGAATAGTTTCGATCGACGACGCCGCTACCCGCAACTACCTTCAGCAAGCACCCAACTGGAAGGCATACCCGGGCATACCGAGAATTAGGGATTCTTTCTCATGCGAATTCCGCTGGATACGTTATGAAAACGTCGCGTGGATCTAGCCCAGTGGTTTCTTATGACCGTCGCCAGTGAAACAGGTCGACGATCAAGTAAGGAGATTCATGTGGTACACCACCCACCCCATACAGTTCCATGTTCTACGGATATCATCAATCCGTACTGTAACTCTCGAGACAAGCGCCTCCGTGGCTACCCCTACGGAGCACTGCTTATCCGTATGCTACCGTCACGCCACGCTCAATGACACTTCAGCGTTTGGCGCACAGGCGTTACCTACAACACCCTTCAACATGAAGGCCACCTCGAACACCGGTGGATCAACCTCAAGGAGTTCAGGACAGAGGAAAAGCTCGACCGTTTCTACAACATGCTACAAATGAGTACCCGAGACCTATACGAGCGATTGCTTATCCCAGAACCTGAGACCTCCCATGTATTCACACTCTCTCCAGGAGAGACACGGAGACACTATCGAATCGGACATCCTCACACCTACAATATCCATGCTGGATTTGATGTTCAAGCATCGTCATCACACCCGTATGACATAGTGTATTCCCCCGAGAAAGACGATGACCAACCTGAGTCTTCATCGAGTTCCTCATCAAGTTCTTCATCCAGTTCGTCATCTAGCTCGAGTTTTATATCGTTATTGTTGGCCTCAGCTCGACCGCCACAGGTACCAGCTCCGCCTCCACCGGCCCCAGCTCAGCCACCGTCGGCCTCAATCCAGCCGCCATCAACCCTGGCTCATCCACCAGCGGCCACTGGTTCTGACACACCGGCCGCACCGTTGCCACAGGTAACTCGTGCCCACCCTGTTCAACCACAGCCCTTTTCTGGCTGCAAGCCCAGTGAGAACAAGAAGCATCACGACGAAGACGATTCAAAAGGCGGCGGACAAGGCCCCTCCTCGTCTTCGTCAAGCGGTTCGTCGTCAAGCAGTTTGCCATCAACGCCGACTATGACCCAGACGTCTGCAACTTCTCCTCCTCACTCAACGACGCGACGTTCGCAACACCATCGAAACAAGGAAAGTGTGAACTTTGCGGATTGCCCAAAAGCAACCTCTCCTCTGTTACCTAGCCACTTTGCCTCTTCCGATCATCGAGCCGCACTTTCAAGACGACGACTTCTCGACCATAAATTTCGGAGTTGCCGCCAATTCAATATGCTCGCTCGGTCTGGCACTGGCTCAACTCAGAGTTTGGGCAATACGCAAAGTCAAGCGTGACAACCAAATCTGGGGCATTCTCCAGACTCCAAACAACTGAGGCTGCCTGCTCCTCTGACGCTTCAGACCGACATCGGCCCGCCGTTTCCATACGCGGATTCCTTCATGGAAGACTTCGCGCAGACATGCCCCGACCCTCGCATGCTCTTTTGCACGGCATCAACAGTCCAGGGACCTCATCCTACCCCATGGTTCTTCATCTCTGAACGACTTTGCCGCGACTTTTTAACCAAGCGAGCGGAACAAAAAGCGGCACCGACAGCTGCAGATCCTAAGTTCCTCCTGAAGCAGTCAACCCAAGCCTCACCAAACCCCAACAAGACCAACGCTGGGCCCTCCTCCGCGAATTCGACCACATCTTTCAAGACAAGGCATGCATCGTCAAATATACTGTCGTGTCCCTTCGACTCAAACCGAATGCCAAACCAGTTGCAGTTCCATGCCCGCGCTGGACTCCGGCAGTGGGCGAATATCTCTCTAGCTGGGCTACGGACGTCCTCAGCGCCGGCACATGGAGCTATGCTTCCTCTCAATGCGCATGGGCGAGCCGCAGTTGCCCGGTCGGGAAATTCGAGGATATCGCGAAAGAAGTCATCCGAGACATTGGGAACGTTTACGACTACCGCATGCCCAATGACAATCTTCACCTCCCAGTCCCAGGTCTTCCAAACCCGGATCATTACCGAGAACGATTCGCCGGCTGGCTCTATCTCAGCTCCATCGACATGGTAGACGGCTTCTCCCACCTTCGCCTGAACCCGGACGATGACAGCCGAGATGTTTTAGCCGTGTGGACCCCGCAAGGTCTATTGGTCCCCAACTTTATGCCTCAAGGTGTACATCGTGCCCCCGGCAATTTCCAACGTGCAATCGAGAAGTCATTCTAACCACTCCCCTTTTAGAACAAGCCTCCCCCAGCTATTTCTACTGCAGGCGCCTATCTCGACGACGTTACCGCTGGTGCAAACGACTTTCAAACACACCTGAACCAAATTTGTGGTATATTCTCAAGTATGGACACCTCCGGCCTTCATGGATCGGCGCGCAAACTCCACTTGGGATACCATGAACTGACAATACTCGGCAAGAAATGTAGTAAGAAAGGTATCGCCGCTGACACAGCGAAGATCGACGCCATCCTCCGAATGGCTGATCCCTCCAATGTGTCTGAAGTTCGATCCGTTCTGGGTATGACCAACTTCATACAGGCCCACATCCCCGACTACTCCCGCCTTGTATCACCTCTTACGAACTTGCTCAAGTCCACTCACGCCCGACCAGCAGGTCAGCCCTACCTCCATCGAGAAGAGCGGAAATGTATGAAGAAGCTCCGCCGCGTGCTTACTACGCTTCCCGTCCTGGCCAAGTATGAGTCTTCTCACCATCTTTGCCTTCGGACGGATGCTAGCCAAATAGGCATCGGAGGCGCCCTTCACACTGGCCCTGACCGCGACGCCCCGGTCATCCAATACTTTTCTCTTAAGTTCACAGACACGCAAACCCGCTGGGCGACCTACGTGCGAGAAGCCTACGGCGTTATTTACGGAGTTCAACAGTGCCGCTACTACATTGATGCCAGCGACCACGAACTCACTATCGTCACCGATCACCGGTCACTCTTGTGTTTATGGCACGCTCGCAGCCCCATGGTCGTCGGATGGGTTCTGGAAAATCTTCAGACGATCCGTTTCAAAGTCGAATACCTCCCCGGTAAACAAAACCTCCTTCCGGATGGATTGTCCCGTGTCCCCTGACGCGATTACATCTACGAAGGTTACTTTTCATGTGGCCCCTCCAAGTGGCCCGCCACTTGGCGGGGCCACTTGCAAGTGGCCCGCCACTTGGCGGGGCCACTTGCAAGTGGCCCCTCAAAGTGGTGGGCCACTTGGCGGGGCCACTTGCAAGTGGCGGACCACTTGGCGGGGCCACTTCAAAGTGTGAGGCGCCAAGTGTTTATTTTCATTAATACTAATTTATTAAAGTGAGGCCGGCGCAAAATACAGTATAACAACAGTCTGCAGATTGAAAAGATCCAACCCCCCCCCCCCTCCCCCACAAAGAAAATGTTTAAGAGAGAGAGAGAGCGCGCACTTAATATGATACTTTCAAACAAAAATTGGTCAACTTGAAGAGAGTTTAGAAAGAAGAAAGAAAGAAATATAATGTTACTGACAACAGACAGATTCAACCCCCCCCCCCCCCCCCCAAAAAAAAACAAATATCTAAGAAGAGAGAGAGAGAGCTCTAGAAAGAAAGAAAAAAGAAATAAAATTTCACATAATTTTTATTATACAATTATCAAGAAAAAAGGGAAAGAAAAAGAAACAGAAAAAAAGAAAGAGGAGAGGGGCATGTGAAAGAGAGAGATAAAGCGAGATGCGAAGCAGTCAGAGGAAATATGAAAGCAAAGAAAGGAACGAGAGAGACAAAGGAAATAGGAAAGCGACAAGGAGGCGCAACACAAACATCGAAGAAAGGAAAACAACGACGGAGGCGCAAGGGCAGGAACACCAACCAGCAAAGCAACACAAACATGGAAGAAAGCAAAACAACGACGCAGACGAAATGGGCGGCAAGGAAAGCAATTCAAGAATATCTACAATTTTGGCTGAGACACTGCGAACACCAACACAAAACAAAAAACAAAAAGAAAAACAAACACCAACACAAAAACAAAAAACAAACACAAAAACAAAAAACAAACAAAAAAACAAACCAACACAAAAAACGAAAAACAAAAAACAAAAAACAAACAAACACAAAAAACAAAAAACAAAAAACAAAAACAAACCAAAACAAAAAATAAAAACAAAAAAACAAAAAACAAAAAACAAACACAAAAAAAAACAAAAAAGAAAAAAAACACTGCAAACACCAACACAATAATAAGCATTCATAAATATGCATACATACATAAGCATACATACAATGAATAAGCATACATAGATACATATCAACATACATACAATGTTACAATATTATGTGTACATACATACATACATACATACCATAGTTTATTATGCAACGGGGGGAGGGGGAGGGGGAAGGGGGGGGGGGGGGGCAAATTTAATTATGCAACATAAACAGCAAAAAGAAAGGAACAGGACAGCAAAACGTGAGAACCAGTGCAAAAAGAAAGTCAGGCCGGCGCGCTTCCTCCAGAACAGGACAGCAACTTGAAGCAGCAGACAGCGAGGAGGGCAAGCAGCAACAACAAGAAAAGCAAAGTTAGCAAGCAGCAGACAGCAAAGACGGAAAATAGCAACAGGTAGTGGCCATTGCTCCATCCCCGCAATGACCGGTGACACCCAACCATGTACTGGTGCCCCCCTACTTCTTGTTGCTAGTAGAAGTTACTACTACTACTACTACTACTACTACTACTACTACTACTACTACTACTACTACTACTACTACTAGCAATAAGAGGAAAAGCAAAGTTAGTAAGTAGCAGACAGCAAGGACGGGAAACAGCAATAGGTAGTGGTCATTGCTCCATCCCCGCAATGACCGGTGACACCCAACCAATTACTGGTGCCCCCCCCCCCTACTACTACTACTACTACTACTACTACTACTACTACCACTACTACTACCACTACTACCACTACTACTATCACTGGGAGAAAGCAAGGAAGGGAAACGACAACTACTACTACTACTACTACTACTACTACTACTACTACTACTACTACTACTACTACTACTACTTTTACTACTACTACTAGTAACTACCATTACTACTACTACTACTACTACTACTACTACTACTGCTACTACTACCACTACTACTACCAATACTACCACTACTATCAGTGGCCGTTGCCCTATCCACGCATGGGCCGGTGACCCCAGGCTCTATTGCCTCCAAGGGCCCTATATTTTAGCAAAGGAAGAGAGAGAGAGAGATAATGCATCCATGTATGACATAATAGATAGAGAAAGGCGACGCGAAGGAAGTTGGCAGAGATAGATAGATAGATAGAGAGAGAGAGAGAGAGAGAGAGAGAGAGAGAGAGAGCTACCCCCAACTTAAGCAACGCATCGGCCACACGCTGTTGCGCTTCCATTTCGTCCTGCAGCCTCCGCCTTAGTGCAAAAGAACAAAGAAACATGATGGGTAGACGGTAGATGGGTACATGGGTATACGGTAGATGGGTAGATGGTAGATGTACTAATCATAATCCAGACGGGGGTTAAAAGCAAATACCCAAAAGCAGCACAGCAAACGGAAAAGGTAGAGAGAGCAAGAGTGAGTGTGTGTGTGTGTCTGTGAGAGAGAGATAGAGAGAGAGAGAGAGAGAGAGAGAGAGAAAGAGATAGAGAGAAATCCCGTGCTGCATGCTTAGGGTAGATGTAAACCATAACCGAGGATAGATGATCATGATTTGTAATGTATGCAAAAGGCTTATAATATATGTATTATATATATATATATATGTATATGTATATAATATGTAATGGAGCTGACCTCTCGTGTTGTAGCCGCTCCAAGTCCCGCGAAAACTCGAACGCGCGCTACTCACACAACATCAAAGATGAATAGGTAAAAGGAATGTGACAATAATGTAGTATTTGGGATACAGAAACATGATACATAGATGAAAGGGGGGGGGGGGAGGGAGGGGGGGGCGGGTGACAATAAAAAAGTATTACCCGAAAAGCGTCCGTGCTCAGTGTGCTATAATCTGGGGCTGTCAAAGATATTGCATATATATTTACATACATACATACATACATACATACATACCTACATACATTACATACCTACATACATACATACCTACATACACACCTACATACATACATACATACATACATACATACATACATGACATATATACATGACATACATGCATATGCATACATACATGACATACATATGCATACATACATGACATACATATGCATATAAGATGACATACATGCGTCTATACATAAGTACTTTCATATGCATACATGTATGTGTTTATGTATTTGGGGGGGGGGGGGGACCAGCATGGCCGGTTTGTGGCAGGGACGGCGGGTTTGTGGCAGGGACGACGGTGAGTGCCCCTACGACATTGCATCCGCACAATGTCATCATACATTACATACATACATGGGGTATGGGGTATGGGGTATGTATGGGGTATGGGGTATGGGGTATGGGGTATGGGGTATGGGGTATGTATGAGGTATGAGGTATGGGGTATGAGGTATGTATGGGGTATGGGGTAAGGGGTATGGGGTATGGGGTATGTATGTAGTATGGGGTATGGAGTATGGGGTATGGGGTATGGGGTATGGGGTATGTGGTATGAGGTATGGAGTATGGGGTATGGGGTATGGGGTATGGGGTATGGGGTATGAGGTATGGGGTATGGGGTATGGGGTATGGGGTATGGGGGTATGGGGTATGGGGTATGTATGGGGCATGGTGTATGTGGTATGGGGTATGAGGTATGGAGTATGGGGTATGGGGTATGGGGTATGGGGTATGGGGTATGGGGTATGGGGTATGGGGTATGAGGTATTGGGTATGGGATATGGGATATGAGGTATGTGGTATGTATGGGGTATGGGGTATGGGGTATGAGGTATGGGGTATGGGGTATGGGGTATGAGGTATGGGGTATGAGATATGGGGTAGAGTGTATGTGGTATGGGGTATGGGGTATGGGGTATGAGGTATGGGTATGAGGTATGGGGTATGTATGGGGTATGGGGTATGGGGTATGGGTTATGTGGTATGCGGTATGGGTTATGGGTTATCGGGTATGGGATATGGGGCATTGCGTATGTATGGAGTATTAATATAAGTTATGGGGTATAGGGTATGTATGGAGTATAGGTTATGGGGTATAGGGTATGGGGTATGTGGTGTGAAGAATAGAGTATAGGGTATGTATGAAGTATTGGGTATGGGGTATGTAAGGGATATTCGATATAAATCTATAGATGGTGCTAATAAAAATCAGCTATAAATCTAGATAAACAATAAAAATAAAAATTTCTACTGCCGGCCGGTTTTCTTGGTATATTGAATATTATTGATATAAAAATAAGTTACTTTTTTAGTATTAATAATTTAGCAGCTAACTAATTTTCCTTTTATTATATTAATAGTTATATAATTAATAATAAAATTAGATAGTAAGCGGTGAATTACTTCGACGGCAGCCAGTCCTCATCGTCTTCCTCCTGATCATCTTCCTCCTCACCATCTTCCTCCTGATCATCTTCCTCCTGATCATCTTCCTCCTCGACATGCTCGATATTTTCTTCTTCTTCCTGTTTGGCACCCTCTTCCTTTTCGGCACCCTCTTTCTGTTCTGCACCCTCTGGACACAGACATCGACAGGGTCGTTCAAGGTGTAACGGATTAGTACACCGGATACAGATCGTAGCTCCATGAGAGACATCGATTCTCTGATTGCAGGCACAACATTCTATGTTCGGTTCTTCCTCTTCTGCACCCTCACTCCCGTTGTCAGAGTCAGAGCTCGATGTTTTGGGCTTTTTGCTACTTACGCTGGCAAGGACGGCAGCTGGCACTGGGGATTTGCGCTTTTGAGACTCTTTTACCATGTTCTCTCTGAACTTTTGATCCATCTCTTTGCAGCCTGCATCATACTGTGCTGACTCTTCCTCTAACTGCGTGCTAGTCTGCTTTGCGGGCGTGGCAGGTGCTGCAGTCGCAGTGACAACCTGGCTTCCTGTTACGCTGGCAGGGGCGGCAGGTACAGTGACAGCCTGGCTAGCTGTTACGCTGGCATTAGTGGCAGGCTCAGTACTAGTATCCTCACGCACTTCTGCACCAGTCGTTGGTAAACTGCTCCCGATCACAGGCGTGCGAAGGGAAGTAAAGATCGACATGCTGAGATTGTCCGGACAATAGAACAAATCATCAAAAAACTTGCCTTTCTCCTTCCATCGCTTCACAACATACGCAAGGTCATATTTGTTGTGCGGAAAATTAGCGTTCAGGGCATAGCCTGGGCCCGCCTTTTTGACAACATCTCGGTACTTATCGTCCACCTACATCGTTACATCGTTATGATGTGTGTTTAAATGAAACCAGATACAAACATATGCGTGCACAGTAGATATGACCATAACAATACTAACCTCCCAAAGCACCCACTCTCCAGGGTGAATCATATTTGATATCCCAGTCAACAACCCAAGCTTGGGATAAGTCACTGTGTACTGTCCCGAATTCGCGAGGGTTCCCGAATTCGCCAGGGGCGAACTTTCCCAAATTCGCCAAAAATCATTTTTTCATTTTTTTAAAATCAATACTCGCGTTTTGAAAAAATCCTTTGGGGGGCAGTTACACCTCACAGTCCTCCAGGGAGAAATGCAAAAAAAAAAAAAAAAAAAAAAAAAAAAAAAAAAATCCAAAAATTTCACCTAGGACACATTCCGCATGTGGACTTTATTTCCACAGGGCTCGTACTACTGCACTCCCTGACTTACCGCATCCGTCTGCGGTCCCCAGAATAAGCTACAATGGCATCCTTGTTGAACCTACACCTCCTATTCTACACAGTTCCCTGAAACAGAAACTATGCTCAATGTCGGCATTTCCTTCTTCAGGACAAAACCCTAACGCAATTACTGACCATTTATCACTTGGGCCCAATACTTGCACTGCACTGGTGCCCTTGCAGTAGAGCCTCTTCCTTGTCCCAACAATACAAACACCAACTTTACCCTCTTTCTGGCATTTCCTTGTTCAGGTCGAGGTCGGATTCCCAGGTCTGTTACACCTTAGGTCGAGGTGGGCCCTTTGGTCGAGGTCGGCTGCACCCTGTTCCCTGGGCAGTTCGCCCAGACTTACTCCCTTCCGCCCCAAACTTTCACCACAACTTTACACCCACCCACACTTCCCACCACACACTTCCCACCACACGTAACACCCATACCCGCCCGCCACGACATCTCCTGACTTAGGTCGAGGTCTGCGCTTAGGTCGAGGTCGGCTACACCCTGTTTCCAGTGCAGCTCGCCCACACTTGCTCCCTCCCGCCCCAAACTTGCAGCACGACTTCTTCCACAAACTTCCCACCACACGTTACGTTACACCCACCACGACATCTCCTGACTTAGGTCGAGGTCGGCGCTTAGGTCGAGGTCGCGTACACCCTGTTTCCAGTGCAGCTCGCCCAGACTTGCTCCCTCCTGCCCCTAACTTTCACCACGACTTCTCCCCCACACTTCCCACCACACGTTACACCCACCACGACATCTCCTGACTTAGGTCGAGGTAGGCGCTTAGGTACAGGTCGCCTGCACCCTGTTTCCAGTACAGCTCGCCCAGACTTGCTCCCTCCTGCCCTAACTTTCACCACTACTTCTCCCCCACACTTCCCACCACACGTAACATTCACCACGACATCTCCTGACTTAGGTCGAGGTAGGCGCTTAGGTACAGGTCGCGTACACCCTGTTTCCAGTACAGCTCGCCCAGACTTGCTCCCTCCCGCCCCAAACTTGCACCACGACTTCTCCCCCACACTTCCCACCACACGTAACACCCGCCACGACATCTCCTGACTTAGGTCGAGGTGGGCGCTTAGGTACAGGTCGCGTACACCCTGTTTCCAGTACAGCTCGCCCAGACTTGCTCCTTCCCGCCCCTAACTTTGACCCCTACTTCTCCCCCACACTTCCCACCACACGTTACACGACATCTCCTGCCTTAGGTCGAGGTCGGCGCTTAGGTCGAGGTCGCGTACACCCTGTTTCCAGTACAGCCCGCAGTTCGCCCAGAATTTTAGCTCCCGTGTGCGACCTCCACAACAAGTTACAACGTCATGCTTGTTATGTCCAAACACCAACTTCCATGAACAACAGGAACCATGAAAAATTTCGGCATTTCCTGATTTTAGGACAAAAGCCTAACGCAATTACTTACCATTTATCCCTTGCGGCTACTATTTGCACTGCCACTGTGACCATGGAGGAGTAGAACCTGTTCCCTGCCAAAAATGTACCAACACCAACTTTACCCATTTTTTGGCATTTCTTCGTTCCGGACATAACCCTAACGCAATTACTGCGTATTTCTCCCTTGCAACCAATATTTGCACTGCCACTCTGACCATGGAGGAGTAGAACCTGTTCCCTGTCTAACATTAACCAACACCAACTTTACCCACTTTTTGGCATTTCTATGTTCAGGACAAAAACCTAACGCAATTACTGCGCTTTTCTTCCTTGCTGTCAATACTTGCACCGCCACTATGACCTTGGACGAGTACAACCTGTTCCCTGTCTAACATTGACCAACACCAACTTCACTCACCTTTTGGCATTCACTGTTGTGTGGCCCCAGAGGCTGCAATTACGCACAACTTCACTAAGAAAATATTTGCCACTAGCCGGGATACAGTATATCTGAAGTATTAAACAAAGTACATGCAAAACATATTTATAATTGACATTCCTCTTGGTACACTGGAAGGGATACAGTAAATCGGAAGTATTAAACAAAGTAAATGCAAAACCTATTTATAACTTATATTCTTGTGTCGGTCATGCAAATTTACTGTGTACATGAACATTCGCAAGCGTCCTTCCTGGTGAATTTGCGGCGTTCGCGCGTCGAGCGTCTTCCGGGACTCGGCTTCATGGAACGAGGAGTGTCCATCGTGAGGAAACAGAGGAAGATTCATAATAATAGGACGGAGATGAGAAAACGTATCCTTCTCAGGTATCGGAAACGATAGTTTCTTTGAACGAAAAAAAAAAGGCATAGCGAAGATGGAGAGTCACCCTTGGACAGTAAGCAGGTATTTTCTCATGCCCTTTTTCCCGTCATGGAAGCGAGTGTTCATGGTACACTTGGTGTCCTGGTAGAATATGATGGTCGTGATACCGGGTCTATGCATCCGCCTGAACCTCGGTCTGGCGGACGGGACTGGATTTCCTGACCTCGGCTTAGTACAAGAGGACGTATCCTTGAACGTTTTGGTTTAATAAAATATTTTTGTCCATATTAATCTAATTTTATGCGTGTTACTGTTACTTATGCATGTTCGTAATTACATTCTAGCAAACCTCGTCTTCTTTCACGTGAATAGAAAACAGCACCAGTGCGGTATCTTGATCTTGATCTTGCTGCAAACTGCCTGGAAAGGAAAAATATTCCAACTTGTGCCCCCTGCGAGACCAAACATACTTGAATGAATATATAATACAGCGTACTAGTACGCAAAGAAAATTGCATAAGTAATTTTGCATAACCACAAGCAGTTGTACCCTGCCGCTGCTGAAGACTGGATGACACGAGGATGCACATTTTACGGCTACTCATGCGAGCAATTTCGTTCGACACCTACACAGTTACGAACACTATCTACAGTATGTCCTGTTTGTGTACACTTCAATGTACAATGGTCAGGAAAAAGCTTGCCATCAGATGTCCAAAAACTTTTTAATAAAAATACATTATCCTGTGTTGCCTGCAATTACGCATTCGTCGCTTCTGCTTTCCCAAATCAACCTCTTACCACAGCAACCTGGGACCGTTCGGTGCGGTAACCGTTTGTCGATCCATGTCCTCACCGGCCGCGTTGCCCATGTACTGGGGTGTGTACAACCCTATCAGCTGCATACCCATATTCGCCACGCCTTGTCCCGTGCTGCGCTGCAGATAAGGGCACGGGAAAGCCTCAGCCGCTACACCAAAACTTTCTACTGGCTGTAACGCACTAGGATTGAGTCCACTCGTGATCATGTTATGAACTGACTTGATTGCACCTTGACTAGAATTAGCAAGATGTGCTGAGCCTCGATAGCGCAAGTGCTTGGGCAAGTGGAAGATAATCGACTTGCCTCCGCTAAGCTGCAAAAACTTTGTCCATGTTCCATGCTGTGGTTTTCGGGATATTCCCATAAAACGCCAAGAAGGTTGGTTTGTACCTGCTTGTATTCCCTGATGAGGTCGAACCCGTCCACGTACAGACGATCGGGTTCAGACACATTTCGACTTCCGACGAGAATCGAGTGGCTTTTGTGCTCACTTTCTCGTTTTTTGCAGGGTTTACCGTCGAAAAATATACCCCTGTGCCGTGTAGAAGCGCTAACCGGTATATCTTCAGTAGTGAAAGCCCCAAAATTATCAAGTTCCTCATTCAGCGCCACCGCAAAAACTGTGTGACCCAGGCAGCCCTTACATGAACCTGAGTTTAGATTCTTGTGGCCGGGACCTGGCCAGCCGGCCGGCATAACACAACAAAGTTTACAGGCATAGTTTTTGCCGAACAACTGTACTCCGTCTGGTGCCTCACTCAGCACACCCACTGCCTCTCTCTCCTGACATACCATGCAGAGAGGAGTGTCTTCTTCTCCCGTAAACAAACGTTCAGTACCTGGCAGCCATCCCTCTGTTTAACAGCGGTCACACACAAAAACATATGCACGTCAACTTGTGCTTGATGTTGATACACACACCAACACACTATCAACCTCCGTGCTTCGTTTGCATTCACAACAGCATAAGTGTTAAATTGATTTTTTTTTTGTTTTTTTTTTTTTTTTTTTTTTGTTTTTTTTTTGTTTTTTGTTGTTGTTTTTTTTTTGTCTGCACTTAGGCGAGGTTTTATTCCCTTTGGCAGTGCTTTGCCTAGACTTGGATGGGGTTTCATTTCCTTCCTTAAGACTTCATATTGTCCAGCTTGCCCATATGCTCTTCTAGTATTTATCTCTGCATGTGACTCTTCCTATGGCAGACACACTGCTGTCCAAGCAGGCGCAAGTGTTCCTCATCTCTGATATCAATTGCATCAATGCTCGCATCTTGTGTCACATCATGTGCACCATAGTAAATTAGTAACTCTTCATCTTCGTGGATGTCCTGGAGTGGTATTATAACTAGTTCTATGTTATGTTCCGAATCTTCTAACAAATCCCGCAGAGCGGACAGCCCAGGAAAACCAGCAAGCCTCTTGTTCAACGGCTGAGAATCCCGGCTTGGCCTTTCCCAGGCCAGGGATTTCAGTACCCCAGGACGGACACCCTGGGCCCACGGCAAGAAATCCATGATAGTGCCGTTAATCCTAATTTCTATCTTCGCGTTAGCGTTGTTTTTGTCAGTGTGATTCAAGTAATTATCATAGCCTCGGGAAACCACCACAAGACCACGCTGCAATGTTTCTTTGTCCCTTGCCTGGTCAACAAGGACGACAATCGCTTGGCATTTCCGACGATACTGTGTTCTTTCAGGCAACAGGGTCAGACAGTCAAGGTAATGATAGACCTCCCTAACTCTCTTATTGTCCACCACCTCGGCCGCGTAACATTCACCTTGCTGCAGCTTGTCCGCCGCAAAAAAACCCCAACCGTGAACTAGGGATCGTGCTAGGTACAGAGTCCGTGATGTCTGGTCACCTAGCCTTCTCTTGCCTGGCCACATATACACATGCCAAGAACATACAGTATATTATTTTTAATAATAAAAACAGTTACTCCAAACCAACAAGAACCCTAAGTCGAAAATCTTGCCGCTCTTGTGTTCAATCAACACCTAGCCTTAACTCCTGTTCTTTGATTCCTTTTTGTTTGGTGTTGCCTGTTTTGTTTGTTGCCTAGTCGTGGGACCTCCCTGTGCTTCTTCTTCCTGTACTTCTTCTTCCTGTTCTTCTTCTACTTCCTCTACTTCATCACTAACCTCTTGTACTGTTTCTTCCTCTTGTTTTTCTTCCTCGGCTTGTTCTCCTTGTTGTTCGTGACCTGATGGTGGGAACAGATCTGTTAAATCTGTAAAGGCTCGCACCAAAGAGTTGATTTGATCCTTGTTGAGGACCACGCTGACGTCCTCTTGCGTAAATTTCTGGGCTTGGCTCTGTAGAAACGCGAGGGTCTTGTTTGCTTCTTCTCTGTGTCTCGCTTGCTCTGCGCGCTGGAGCGCCCTCAACGCCTATTGATAATGTACAGCA
>WBZZ01001798.1:42500-50000 GCA_019918135.1 Paulinella micropora
ATTATTATTATTATTATTATTATTATTATTATTATTATTATTATTATTATTATTATTATTATTATTATTATTATTATTATTATTATTATTATTATTATTATTATTATTATTATTATTATATTATGGTCAAGTTCTACCATCTGGGCCCTGCCGCCAGTTCGATTCCCGTCGGTGCCACCAGTATTTTCATTGAACATACCGGTCCGTCTGGAATGTTGGAACTGCCCTTGCGGGGGTGTCATTAGAGCCTATCGTCAATTCTTCGTACTCCCCTCACGGGTGAGACGATGGAGGCGCATGTGCAGATTTGCATCAGCCATTGACAGAGAAGCACTATTATTACTATTATTATTATTATTATTATTATTATTATTATTATTGTTATTATTATTATTGTTATTATTATTATTATTATTATTATTATTATTATTATTATTATTATTATTATTATACAATACTATACTATATGTATTGTATGTATTGTATGTATGTATGCATATGTATTGTATGTATGTATGTATGCGTATGTATTGTATGGTATGTATCATTTTATGTATGCGTATGTATGTATGTGTGTATGTGCGTATGTACGTATGTATGTATGCATGCAGGTATGTATTAGTATGTATGTATATACGTGTGTATGTATGTATCTATATATGTACGTGTATGTATGTATGTATGTATGTATGTAATTGTATGTATGTATGTATGTATGTATGTATGTACTCAAAGTAAGTAACGTACGTAAAGCATTGATTTTTAATGTATGCAATGTTATCTATTGTTATGTAATGTATGATAATAGGTGAGCCCGACCTGACCTGACCCATTCATGTCTGCGGAGTTGGATGCAAACGGTCAGATCATTATAGATATCATCCAAGCTTGTTGGGTCCTCGGGACTGTAAGCAAGGATGTGAAAACCATCTGTGGCAATGGCTACAAGGGAACAGGTCCGTGCGCGCTCTCTCTCTCTTCTCTCTCTCTCTCTCTCTCTCTCTCTCTGTTTCTCTCTCTCTCTCTGTTTCTCTCTCTCTCTGTTTCTCTCTCTCTCTCTCTCTCTGTTTCTCTCTGTTTCTCTCTGTTTCTCTCTGTTTTTCTCTCTCTCTCTCTGTTTCTCTCTGTTTCTCTCTCTGTTTCTCTCTCTGTTTCTCTCTTTCTCTTTCTCTATCTATGCTACGGAACCATGCAGGTGGACGGGATGCTACGGAACCCGCATACATGGGGTTCAGATTTGTGGAGGAACACTGCGAGATTCTCAGACACATGCAAGACGACGACCACGACAAAACACTTATGCTTCGAGAGGTCTTATATCTGTACGTACGTACACATGTATGTGAATGTGTGTATGCGCGTAGGTGCGTATTTCTATGTATGCCTGTATGCATGAATGTATGCACGTGTGCTGTGTTCTGTGTTTGTGTGTTTGTGTGTGTGTGTGTGTGTGTGTGTGTGTGTGTGTGCGTGCGTGCGTGCGTGTGTGTGCGTGCGTGGCTGATCGACCCCCAATTTGTGTTGCCCTGTCTTCCTGCGATGGTTAGTAGTTTAAGTGATTATGTTTCTGACTACTCGAAGTTATACCCAAACACTGGAACTTACTGAGCCGCACTGATGTTCAGCTAGAGCATTCAATATATGAACTGTTGATAAAGGGCCAGATTGGATGCCCACACGGGGTTAGCAGGCACGGCACCAGCAACACCACCAGCACCATCACCAGCAACAATATCAGCATCAACACCAGCATCAGCAACCTTAACAACAACGCCAGCAGCTCCAGAAACGCCAGCAAGGTCGGAAACAAAATCAGGACCACCAGATCTAGAACCACAAACAGCAACAGGCGTTTACGCACCGTTTACGTGCACCTTATTGACTGGAATGCATCGATCAAGAATTTCAAATGGCAGGTGGAGAACACCGACTTACTAGCCTTCAGCTTTAATTGGCAAAGATCGGGGAACGGTTTCGCTCGCAGAAAAGTTCGGCACTGGCGTGAAAGAAACATAGAGGCAAGCAGTTCGGTTGCTTTCGTGTTGGCATTCGGCGAACCGCTTCGAAATGCAGCTGGAGGTTTGGAACGCACTCAGAAGCTCAATCTCAAATTGGTCGATGGCGTACGTATCAAGTTGGTCAATCTAGGAACTCTGGAGACAGTTAGCATCAATTGCAGACCTGGGACCATAGATGCTCGTATTGCGAGTTACCAACGATGCAAGCATGACGGCGTACATATTAAATTGTCCAATGGAGCACTAAACACTCTGCAGACACTTTTCCTCGAATGCAATCCTTGGACGGTACCTCGGCAACGACCACCGCCAGCAGCGCCACCACCACAGCAGCACCACCATCACAGCAGCACCACCACCACGAGCAGAAGCGCCACCACCACCAGCAGCACCACTACCAGCTGCAGCAGTACCAACACGTGCACCACCACCAGCGACACCTCCACCAGTAGTACCAGAACCACCACCACTTAGGTAAAAATTTGTTTGATCATCTCTGATTTCTCATGTACTAGGTATGTATATATATGCCATGCAGGGTTCATAATCAACGCCAGCCTTGCGCATTGCGTCGCGGCAAATAAGCATCACCAGCAGCACCACCAACAGCACCACCAGCAGTACCAGCCATGACAAAAGAAGTGCCCACCAGCACCACCACCATATGCATGAGTATCAGAAGACGAGGAAACAATCACCAGCAGCACGAGCGTTTCCTGCATCACCAGCTGCAACATGAGCCAGCAGCATTGTGGACAATAGTCCGAAGTAGCTCCAAACCGACTGATACCTTGAAGGAATTGTATTTCTGATTAAAAAAAACAGATTGTGGAGGGGTCTTGCATCCCGGGCACCCCACTTGAGGGTGCCCAAAGTTTAACTGAGGGGGAGTTCTGTAAATCCACCCACTTGGAGTGGTCGAGCATAATGAGCAAAATGTTCTGTTTTCTGAAAGGTGGAATGAAATGTTTTGGGGATGGTAAAAATGTTGTGCTTTTATGCCTTAGGCCTAGGATGAATACCGCCATAACCGCCACCAACGAAATCACCACTGCTTAGGCAAAGTAACCAGTTTTGTATGTATGCTATGATTAGGTAATTGAAAGCCTTTGCTCATGAAGGTCCCAGGGGCGGCAAGATGCGGGTGCATCTGCCCCGGCTGCTGCTTGCATGGCGATCTTGCACTTCAAGCAGAACAACGAGACCTTCGACGACTACGAGCACCCCAAGCAGCGGCATCAGCGGAACATGGCGATCTTGCACTTCAAGCACAACAACGAGAACTTCGACGAGTACGAGCACCCCCAGCAGCGGCATCAGCAGAGCCAAGGGTGGGAGCACCACGACCGTCACCAAGACCAGTGCCACTTCCGCGACCAGATGAAGGCAAAGGAAAGGTGGGATTTTACACACTGTTTGGTTTTCCTTGTTTTCCGTTTTACAAACGCTGTTGAATTTTGTCTACCTGTTACAGGAGGTGATAAAACACACCAAAATGGATCGCAGCGCAAACAAGGGGGCGAGACGTGTCAAGCCAACCAAGTGCTCAGGTCTGACCAAAGCAGGCGAGCCATGCAAGAGATCAAAAAGGTTTGGCTGGTCTTACTGGGTTGATGGATGGCCCGAATGGTGGTGCTTCCAACATGCCGACCAGAGCAACGCGGCACCAGCAACGGCATCCGCACCAGAAGCGGCACAACCAGCAGCACCACCAGCAGCACCACCAGCAGCACCACCAGCAGCACCACCAGCAGCACCAGCCATGACAAAAGAAGGACTAAGGCCCACCAGCACCACCACCATGAGTACCAGAAGACGAGGAAACAATCACCAGGAGCACGATCGTTGCCTGCAACACCACCATTGTGGACAATAGTCCGAAATAGCTCCAAACCGACGGATACCTTGAAGGAATTGTATTTGTGATTAAAAGAACAGATTGTGGAGGGGTCTTGCATTCCGGGCACCCCACTTGAGGGTGCCCAAACTGAGGGGGAGTTCTGTAAATCCTTACCAAGGTATACCTTTCCCTACCAAGGTATACCTTGAATCACAGTAACATTGAGCCGAAGGCAATCCTTACAAAACGTTCTAACGGGGCTTAGTATTTACAGTACCGTTCAACAATTAAGTTCAGTTTCGGCATGTGTGGATGTAGTCGATTTTCGAAATAATTTCTGAGTGGTACGGCAAATCCTCAAACTGAACCGTATTTCTCTCTCTCTCTCTCTCTCTCTCTAACTGAGGGGGAGTTCTGTAAATCCACCCACTTGGAATGGTCGAGCATAATTAGCAAAATGTTGTGTTTTCCTGAAAGGTGGAATGAATTGTTTTGGTATGGTAAAAATGTTGTGCTTTTATGCCTTAGGCCTAGGATGAATACCACCATAACCGCCACCAACACAAACTCACCAACGACATCACCACCGCTTAGGCAAAGTTTTGTATGTAAGCTATAATTAGGTAATTGAAAACCTTTGCTCATGAAGGTCCCAGGAGCGGCAAGATGCGGGTGCATCTGCGGCGGCTGTTTCACTCGTGTACAATAAATTGGTGTGCCACGCTTTAGGTAAATGGAGGAATCCCACTCGGTGTTTGATATTGCAGTTTGTGCCAACCCTCACTGTCGTGGGTTGGAGTCTGATCCTACGCCAACACGCCGTGCCCTGGAGCTGGTTGCGTTCTCGACGCTTGACAAGGGGACGACCTTCCCAGCCGGATTTCCCATGCCAGCGCCGGGAACTCGCGTCCCGGAAGTCAAAAGAAATATACCAGGAAAATTTCGTCATTGTGGAAACTGCCGGCTGGTGTACTACTGCTCAAATGACTGCCAGTGAATAGATTGGAGAAATCACCAGCAAGAGTGCATTGGTAAGGAAGCTCGGCGCAACCCTTTGGTATCGGAGGCTAGACGATTTATTGCAAAGTTACGGTCACCATATTTCAAGCATTCACTCCTTCAACAAGAACTGCTGCCTTCTACACCCCTGGACGCACCTGGTCTACTGGCAGTTACCATTCCAGCATGTTTTATTGAACGCGGCGACGGGAAGTACAGAGATAGCCATGACATTAGTCTGCGCTTCTACCCGAAAGGAGTTTTGCAAGAGGCATCCGCTTTGTCACATGTAAGAAGCGCCATGCACTTGGCAGAGAAAAAGTATGCAAGCATCTGATGGAGTTGTCTAGCACTTACAAGCTGAGGGAAACCCTCCTGCCATCGATATCACTTGCTGGTTTGGTGAATGTTCCGGTTGTAGTAATATTCCCAGCCAAAAAGAACTGTAACGGCTTACCTTCTGTGCTATATGCTTATATTACCAGCGTATCCTATGTCATACGGGTGCAGGGAGCTTCCAGAACCTGCACGTGCACCAGCAGCAGCGCAAGCAGCAGCACTAGCAGCAGCAGCAGCACCAGCAGTAGCACTAGTCACAGCACCAACACTGTCAGAACCAGTACCGGCAGCAGCAACACTACCACCACAAGCACCAGCACCGGCAGCAGCAGCACCAGCAGCAGTACCACCAGCAGTACCATCAGCAGCAGAACCAACGGCAGCACAAGCAGGACCAGTACCAGCAGCAGCAACACAGTGACTACCACCACCAGCAGCACCATCACCAATACCAGGAGCTCCACAAGCGGGAGCTCCACAGGCAGCAGCTGCACAGACGACCGATGTTTTTGTCGCAGTGTACTGACGATTTAAACCCTTGCAAACAGAAAACCAGAGAATCGCATTACGCAAGCATACGCCGCGTATAAAAAGACAGGAAGAAAGCAGCAGCAGAAACAGTAGCAGCACCACCAGCAACACCACCAGCACCAGCAGCAGCAGCAGCACCAGCAGCAGCACCATCAGCAGCACCAGCCATGACACGTGAATTGAGCAGCGATGGGTCGGACGACGAAATGGCTGGAATGATGAAGATGTTTGCATCGGTCTCTGGCAAAATGCCTCACAGTAGATCGGTCTCTGGCAAAATGATTTTGAGCCAAACTGACATTCACATTAGTTTGGCTCAAGATAGATATGTCGAACCCGGATTTAATTGTTTGTTCTTGCATACTGCGCGTGATCTTTTCATTAATGATTCCCCCCTCTCATATACTTGTAATTATTTGCACACAAAAAAAGTCGGAGTAGGGTCTACTCCGACTTTTCAAAATTCTGTACTCTATAGTCAACCCAACACAAACAAAATTACATTAAGTATTCCTATCAATCTTTATGTTTCTGACATACGAAGTATCACAACTGCCTTTTGGAAGCTAAAAACGAATATTTTTTTTAATTTTTCCCTCCCCCCCCCTAAAAAAATCAATTCCAATTCACAAAACAATTATTCCAACCACTTGAAGTAATGCTTTGGAATTACTAATAATGAATAAAATACTGAATCATTAGTTTCATGACGTTAGCTGCATGATTTTGCAGAAATTTGCCTTTAATTTTCAGAAAGGAAAATTGCGTCTTGAGCAATTTTTTTTGCTAAGTCCAGACCGGTCTGAAGCGCATTAAAGTAAAGTTTTATTAATGATTTGAGCAAAAATTGATATTAATATTGATTTAAATCAACTTTTAACGCAATATCTTAGCATTAATGAATAAATTCACGAAACTTGCGTGATCGTACGACCGTACGACCTTTGGCGCCTTATTGTTTACCATGGCGTCATGGGGCCTAGATTGAAATTTGAATCTGTGTGACCGTTACAGTTGCTGCACTGGTGTGCTGCTGTTTGCAGCTGATGGACAGCATCAGTGCCATGTGTTTGGCTTGCGACACACGAGGTTGCTGGTGTTTCTTACCCCGCAAGCCAAAGATAAAGTGCAGGGAACAGCCCTGGTGCTGGTGAGAGTGCAACAGTTTAGGTCGAGGTGTGGGTGGTAGGTAGCTGTTGCAGAGGTGCAGTATTCGCTAGGTTTCGTGCGTTGGCATGCAGTACAATGTGTTTGCTGGTGGTATAGACTGCGGGCAGGTGCGGGCAGGTTGGTGGAGGTCTGGTGGTTCCTGGTGTGGTGTGGTGGTATGGGGCCTAGATTGAAATTTGAATCTGTGTGACCGTTACAGTTGCTGCACTGGTGTGCTGCTGTTTGCAGCTGATGGACAGCGTCAGTGCAATGGTTTTGGCTTGCGACACACGAGGTTGCTGGTCACAGCCAAACGATACCCGGTATGATACCCGGTATGATACCCCGGGGTATGATACCCCCCCCCCCCCCCCTCCCAAAAAAAATCGCCCCCGATGTATTGGACAGGGGTATGAAAATAGGTATCATACCCGGTATCATACAACCCCCCCTTCCACCCGAAGGGGTATCATACCCGGGTATACCCCGGGGTATGGGACAGAAAGAGACTTATAATATTGATATTGTAATATTACTCCCCTCGCGGGTGAGACGATGGAGGCACATGTGCAGAAATGCATTCGCCATTGACAGAGAAGCACTATTATTATTATTATTATTATT
>WBZZ01001798.1:52500-65000 GCA_019918135.1 Paulinella micropora
ATAATAATAATAATAATGCTTCTCTGTCAATGGCTGATGCATTTCTGCACATGCGCCTCCATCGTCTCACCCGTGAGGGGAGTACGAAGAATTGACGATAGGCTCTAATGACACCCCCGCAAGGGCAGTTCCAACACTTCCAGACGGACCGGTATGTTCAATGAAAATACTGGTCCAGACGGACCGGTATGTTCAATGAAAATACTGGTGGCACCGACGGGAATCGAACTGGCGACAGGGCCCAGATGGTAGAACTTGACCACTGGGCTATCACGGTGTCCAATAATAATAATAATAATAATAATAATAATAATAATAATAATAATAATAATAATAATAATAATAATAATAATAATAATAATAATAATGATAATAAATATTAATAACGAGTGCCGGCAAGTATTCTATTAATAACGAGTGGCAAGTATTCACCATCAAAGAAAATTAGGGGTATGAGAGGGGTATGGGATGGTATGGCAGGGGTATGAGAGGGGTATGATACCTATATCTTTCGCATCGCTGTAGCAATTAACTCAGTACTTTATGCACTTAACCAGCTCTCATCCATTGCCCGGCTTCCAAGTTCATAATAATAATAATAATAATAATAATAATAATAATAATAATAATAATAATAATAATAATAATAATAATAATAGTGCTTCTCTGTCAATGGCTGATGCATTTCTGCACATGCGCCTCCATCGTCTCACCCGTGAGGGGAGTACGAAGAATTGACGATAAGCTCTAATGACACCCCCGCAAGGGCAGTTCCAACACTTCCAGACGGGCCGGTATGTTCAATGAAAATACTGGTCCAGACGGATCGGTATGTTCAATGAAAATACTGGTGGCACCGACGGGAATCGAACTGGCGACAGGGCCCAGATGGTAGAACTTGACCACTGGGCTATCACGGTGTCCAAATAATAATAATAATAATAATAATAATAATAATAATAATAATAATAATAATAATAATAATAATAATAATAATAATAATAATAATAATAATAATAATAATAATGTTAATAACGAGGGTATGGACCATACCCGTACGGTACGGTATGGCTCATACCGGTATGAGCCATACCGGTATGCATATGGCTCATACCATACCGTACGGGTATGGTTCATGTGTTGGAACTGCCCGTGCGGGGGTGTCATTAGAGCTTATTGTCAATTCTTCGTACTCCCCTCACGGGTGAGACGATGGAGGCGCATGTGCAGATTTGCATCAGCCATTGACAGAGAAGCACTATTATTATTATCATTATTATTATTATTATTATTATTATTATTATTATTAGGGAGTACATAGGCCATCGGTCCTTTCCATGGGCTGATTGGTATAAAGCTCCTAGAGTAATGTTCTTTGCCGTCACTTCCTTTATTCCACCGATTGGTGTGGAGACTTTCCTTATGGAATGGAGGATTGGGTGCACATGGCCTTTTGGCTCAGCAATTGGCAGGAGATACACCAGATACACTATTATTATTATTATTATTATTATTATTATTATTATTATTATTATTATTATTATTATTATTATGGACACCGTGATAGCCCAGTGGTCAAGTTCTACCATCTGGGCCCTGTCGCCAGTTCGATTCCCGTCGGTGCCACCAGTATTTTCATTGAACATACCGGTCTATTTCTGGACCAGTATTTTCATTGAACATACCGGCCCGTCTGGAAGTGTTGGAACTGCCCTTGCGGGGTTGTCATTAGAGCTTATCGTCAATTCTTCGTACTCCCCTCACGGGTGAGACGATGGAGGCGCATGTGCAGAAATGCATCAGCCATTGACAGAGAAGCACTATTATTATTATTATTATTATTATTATTATTATTATTTAGGCCATCGGTCCTTTCCATGGGCTGATTGGTATAAAGCTCCTAGAGTAATGTTCTATGCCGTCACTTCCTTTATTCCACCGATTGGTGTGGAGACTTTCCTTATGGAATGGAGGACTGGATGCACATGGCCTTTTGGCTCAGCAATTGGCAGGAGATACACACACTATTATTATTATTATTATTATTATTATTATTATTATTATTATTATTATTATTATTATTATTATTATTATTATTATTATTATTATTATTATTATTATTATTATTATTATTATTATTATTATTATTATTATTATTATTATTATTCAGCCCAATGGCCTCAAGGCGTTAGACTGTGACGCCAACTCATAACCCTTTGGTGGTAGATGCTGGGAAGGAGGGTCGTTGCGCGCGTAAAAGATCTTAAACTCCGCATATGCTGGTTGATAGCCCAGGACCCAGCAGACACCAGATTGTTATGGGTGGGGTTTCGAGGCAGCTCTAGCAACCGCGCTTGGTGTATGCACTTGCACATTCGGTGACGTCTTGCAAGAGGTTGCTGGGACTGCGGAATAACCTCGGCTTAGTGCAGTCTTGCCCTCAGGAGCTCCATCGGTGGCCCCGATCATCAGGCGAGAGACTGACACGGGGGGGTGGAGGACCTCGAACAAGGGTATTGGAGGCTTATGTCCGTTGAGGATATGCCATTAGCTGCATCAGTACGCCATAGATATAGTAAATAATAATAATAATAATAATAATAATAATAATAATAATAATAATAATAATAGTGCTTCTCTGTCAATGGCTGATGCATTTCTGCACATGCGCCTCCATCGTCTCACCCGTGAGGGGAGTACGAAGCTCTAATGACACCCCCGCAAGGGCAGTTCCAACACTTCCAGACGGGCCGGTATGTTCAATGAAAATACTGGTCCAGACGGATCGGTATGTTCAATGAAAATACTGGTGGCACCGACGGGAATCGAACTGGCGACAGGGCCCAGATGGTAGAACTTGACCACTGGGCTATCACGGTGTCCATAATAATAATAATAATAATAATAATAATAATAATAATAATAATAATAATAATAATAATAATAATAATAATAATAATAATAATAATAATAATAATAATAATAATAATAATAATAATAACGAGTCACCTGGCAAGTATTCTATTAAAACAGTGCTTGCGTAAATATATAATACTATAATATTAATACAATAATAATGATGTCGGAGGGTATGTGAGTGGTATGAGAGGGGCCGGTATGATACCTATAACTTCAATTCAAGTAATTTAATACTAATATTAAATTATAATTATATCATAATTCTTTAATTTTTTTTACAGCTTTGGAAAGATTTGGAACACTTTCCATCCTATCTAGAAAGTCGTTACCAAGCTGCACAAACTCTGCTTGTGTTCTTGAGTTCGCGTTTTGAGATACGACTGCAGCTAGATTAGCGGTAGGATTAGATCTGCTATGTATCTGCCGCACCTGCCCTCCCACAGTGCGTTCGCCAGGCATAGTCCATATATTGCGTAGGCTACCTATCTCTTTCATAGTTGCAATGATATGCTCAACTGCATGGAAAACATAAGCATGATCAGTTGGAGGTAAGTTAGCTAGTACTAGTCTGCGTACATCTCTTTCCTTCACCATCAACACCTCTACATACTGATTCTGGAGCCTTCACTACCGAACTTACTGTCAGGATCCATAGCACCAAAAAGCTCACACAACGCTGCCCATGTGTCATAAGCTCCACCTGTTAATCTGCCTGCAAACCATCAAAGAAAATTAGGGGTGTGAGAGGGGTATGGGAGGGTATGGCAGGGGTATGAAGAGGGGTATGGGAGGGGTATGGCAGGGGTGTGGCAGGGGTATGGCAGGGGTATGAGAGGGGTATGATACCTATATTTTTCGCATCGCTGTAGCAATTAACTGAGTACTTTATGCACTCGTGCATAGTCATGCGACTTTTGGTGCTATTCGACTTGGGATCACCAAAAGGCACAGCAGTTATTGAATAACCAGAGTCTGCACAAACCTTAACCAGCTCTCATCCATTGCCTTCCAACGTTCTTGTTTTATCTTGAACAGATTAGTTTGAGCCTTGTACCTTAATTTGATTGCTTTATCTGTCTCATACTTTTCTTGTCTCTCTTCTTCCTTTCTTATCTCTGCTTGTGTTCTGGGTTTATTTTTACATTCTTTAAAAGGTGGAATCGATATAACTCTTTTCCCTCTGAACAAGGGCAACATATAACGCAAAACAATACCATAACCAATGTTATGCGCGAAATCTGCATCACATCTTCGTAAACAGGAACGTTCTAACAAAAGCAGGGGACTTTTCCCTGTAAATCCGTTTATTTCTTCCCCACGCGCGTCAGCTGCAGCGCCATACAGCTCATACTCATCTGTTGTTTTTCTCCTACACGGAGGTTCGTCAACGAGCCAACTAACACGTTTCTTATCTCCATCTATTTGCTTTCCTCTGCACCAGCTGTAAGGGCAGCCTCGTACACTTTTGGGGCCGATATGACACATAATGTCACACATAGCTGGCGTGTCGGCACATATAGAGTAAATGTGTACTTTCTGTTCTACAAGTTCAGTGAAAGTCGCTTCGCACCATGGCCACGCATTACTTGGCTTTTCACCGTACGGCAAAATGTTAAACATTTCAGTGTTCCATTTTCTATTTCTATGTTGTTGTTCAAAGTCCATTACTCTACCAGTAGTTAGTTTCTGCGATTTTTTTTTAGCACGCTTACCCTTCTGTATCGGGGACGCATCCCATGACCAACAAAAGTCAGCCAGTTTTTCACATCCTACATACAATTTTTAATTGTAATATGAATATTTTTTTTAAGTAAAAAGTAATAAAAAAATAAAAAAAATTATTACTTGTAACTTCTTGAGAGAGAGAGAGAGAGAGAGGCGGGGTATGAGGGGTATGAGAGGTGGGGTATGAGAAGGGTATGAGAGGGTATGAGAGGGGTATGAGAGGGGTATGAGGGGGGTATGAGAGGGGTATGAGAGGGGTATGGCAGGGGTATGAGAGGTGGGGTATGACCGGGTATGGCAGGGGTATGAAAGGGGTATGAAAGGTGGGGTATGAGAGGGGTGTGAGAGGTGGGGTATGAGAGGGGTATGAGAGGGGTATGGTAGGGGTATGAGAGGGGTATGAGAGGTGGGGTATGAGAGGGGTATGAGAGGTGGGGTACGACAGGGGTATGAGAGGGGCATGGCGGGGGTATGAGAGGTGGGGTATTACAGGTGTATGACAGGGGTATGAGAGGGGTATGAGAGGTGGGGTATGAGATATGGCAGGGGTATGATAGGGGGGGTATGACAGGGGTATGAGAGGGGTATGAGAGGGGTATGAGAGGTGGGGTTATGAGAGGGGTATGGCAGGGGTATGAGAGGTGGGGTGAGAGGGGTATGAGAGGCGGGGTGTGAGAGGGGTATGAGAGGTGGGGTATGAGAGGGGTATGACAGGGGTATGAAAGAGGCGGGGTATCATTGACAGGGGTGTGAGAGGTGGGGTATGAGAGGGGTATGACAGGCGGGGTTGAGAGTACGCGAGGCGGGGTATGAGGGGTAGCTTATTGCAGAATGACGGTGCATAGGGGTATGGGACAGGGGTATGGAACAGGGGTATGAGACAAGGGTATGGGACAGGGGTATGAGACAGGGGTATGAGACAAGTGGTATGAGGGGTAGCTTATTGCAGAACGCGGGGCATAGGGGAATAATATTTAATCACAAACTAAGTCACTACCTTGACCTCTAGAGGTAAATTCTTCAAATAATCCTCATACCTAGGGCTGTCGATGGCGTCTCCAATACTCTCCAACGGCCGATCTCGAATGGACACATAATCAGGGACCCGCATTGCCTCAGCTTTCTTGTAGTCGCGCTCTTTTGCATCCAACAGGAGCGCACGTCTGGCTGGATGAGCGCGTAGTCCCTCGAGCCAGCCACGAAATCATTAACAGATATGGCATACCCGTATGAGAATCCTCATACGGGTATGAGCTAAACCCCCCCCCCCCCCCCCCCCCCCACCATGAGCGAGGAATGTCAGCCACATACATACGGTGGTGACCAGTAAAGAAAAGCACATGAGAGAATAAGTACAAATCAATTGCAAGGTCACATGTAATCCATTTTCCGTACGAGGGTATGGGTCATACCCCCCCCCCCCTCCCCTCCGGTTTATTAGCGGCAGCGAAAAAATATTGCTGAAAAATTACTGCTGAGGATAGAAAATCATTATCAGCGAGGACAAAATGAAGATAATAAGTCAAAATTAGGGAAGCTAAGAATGTGACAAAATCTTATCTTCCTTAATCTTCGCCTTAACAACTACCGAAAGTACAAGTTAGAGGGTATAATTGGGTATGGCGGGAGATAGAGATTACTTCCTGTGATAAAAGCTGAGCGCGTCAGTCCTGGGGCGTCGACAGGTTTGGCAGGCTTCCAAGCCGCCTCTGTGCCTCCAATACAATCCTTCCTGACTGGTTCCTGCAAACTTTCAATTTTTCGAACCGCCCAGTTCCTGCAACTTCCCGAATGTCATGGATCAGTGTCTGGAGATTGGGCCAATTAATTCCGTCCGGGCACATCAACACTCCTAGGATGTCCCATAACTTAATCGCAGCAGTCTTGGACATGGAAGGGTGCTTCTCCTTCCATCCCATCACCAGCTCGAACGCCTCAACAATGGTCACGCCACCATGCTCTCCCATAGCCCGACCAATCAATACCGATAATCGCGTGTACGGCTGATATCGGCCCCGTTCCTCCCTGCCTCCATGCAGGCGTCCGGCGACGCGCTCCTTGGCTTCCCTGTGGGCACGACGGACATGGCATGAGGAGAACCTGCACAGACAAAAATACGAATGCGACCTCATATTACCCCTCCCATACCCTTCCCATACCCCTCCCATACCCCTCCCATACCCCTCCAATACCCCAATACACAGAAATTGGGAGCTTGAATAAAGTGCTAGGGTTTCTGTCCCGGACAATTTATCCAACATAACTAAGTCATATGTTGCATAAATTGTACTAATGAGGGGTCCTACTTAGCTATGTTGGATGCGACCTCATACCCCTCATACCCCATACATGGCATGAGGAGAACCTGCACAGACAAAAATACGAATGCGACCTCATACTATTACACCTCCCATACCACAATACACAGAAATTGGGAGTTTGTTGAATAAAGTGCTAGGGTTTAAGTTTCAAGGAGAAAGGCAAGATGGCGAAGACGCTGATGATGCCAGCTTCTGGTTTGTCGCCAAGGAGACTCAGCTGCACATGATAAAATACATGAGCATGTACTACTAAATTAGAGTAAGTAAATACTGTTAACTGGTACGTGCAGCATGCATTTTAACAAGTTTCGCATGATTTCTTATCGGCATACGTCTGGGGCCGCATGGAATCTGTTTGAATTTACGAAAGGACTCATATTACCCCTCCCATACCCCACCCATACCCCACCCATACCCCAATACACAGACATTGGGAGCTTGTTGAATAAAGTGCTAGCGTTTCTGGGGCCGCATCGAATATAAACGGGTGAGGTTTTATTTTCTTTTTTGTCCACACCAGCTTATTCTCCATGCCAGTAGCAAGAAATACGAATGCGACCTCATACTATTACCCCCCCCCCCCCCCCATACCCCACCCATACCCCAATACACAGAAATGGGAGCTTTGTTGAATAAAGTGCTAGGGTTTAAGTTTCAAGGAGAAAGGCAAGATGGCGAAGACGCTGATGATGCCAGCTTCTGGTTTGTCGCCAAGGAGACTCAGCTGCATAGGATAAAAAGCATCAGCAAAAGTACTACTAAAATACAGTAAGTAAATACTGTTTGTCGCCAAGGAGACTCAGCTGCTTAGGGTAACATGCATCAGCATGTACTACTAAATTACAGTAAGTAAATACTGTTAACTTGTACGTGCAGGATGCATGTTAACAAGTTTCGCGGGGGCGCATGTCAAAACTTCGAAAAATAGCAGATTTTTAAAAAAAAACCAGCAAAAATTTCAAAAAACCAACAAAAAGCATCAGCAAGCCATGAATACTAAAGTAACTGGAACTGTCAGAGCCAGAGCAAGAGTCGGCGCGGCCTCATACCCCTCATACCCAAATTTTAATGCAAGTTTGCGACCTCATACCCCTCATACCCCATACCCTATACCCCCATACCCCAAATATGAATGCAACTTTGCGACCTCATACCCCCGCACGAGAGAGAGAGAGAGAGAGAGAGAGAGAGAGAGAGAGAGAGAGAGAGAGAGAGAGAGAGAGAGAGAAACCGTCAGAGAGAGTCCTGGAACTGTCAGAGCCAGAGCAAGAGTCGGCGCGGCCTCATACCCCACCCATACCCCATACCCCTCATACCCCAAATATGAATGCAACTTTGCGACCTCATAACACCGCACGAGAGAGAGAGAGAGAGAGAGAGAGAGAGAGAGAGAGAGAGAGGACCGTCAGAGAGAGTCCTGGAACTGTCAGAGCCAGAGCAAGAGTCGGCGCGGCCTCATACCCCTCCCATACCCCTCCCATACCCCTCCCATACCCCACCCATACCCCATACCCCTCATACCCCAAATATGAATGCAATTTTGCGACCTCATACCCCACCCCCCCGCTTCAGTTACACATGCCCTGCGGGCCAAAACACCTAACTACATCTATTACACCTCGGCTCTGCCGGCCCCTCCATCTTATTAATAAGATTTTGAAAATTTGAATTGCATGTACTGAATTATTAATAATTTTGATATGCTTATATTAACTTACATATCAAGTTAATATTCTTGTCACGTATTTTTCAAGGTATTGGACTCGAAAAGTTTGATTTATAGCAAAAGTTAAACCGGAGGCTATAAAAAGTTTGACGTATAAAAAAAAGTTTGAAGTATAAAAAGTTTCACCTATGTAAAAAACTTTGACTTGTATGAAAAGTTTGACCTATATAAAAAAGTTTGAAGTGTCAAAGTTTCTATATAGGTCAAAGTTTCTATATAGGTAAAAGTTTTTATATAGGTCAAACTTCTTTATTGTTGTAAATGAGGCTAAAATGAATGTCAACAGTAATAAATTGAATGTCGCCGATTGTATTAATATTAATAACAATGCCTTCTATCCCTCTACTGACCGGCAGTCACGGACCGGCCTATCGCCGGCCTAGGGGGGGGGGGGGGGGGATCAAACCGGGCGCGCCACCTATGGCCCGTATAGACCGTGCTGGTCTGTGAAAAGGGATCGTTGACAAGTTTTTTAACATGATAACTACATATCAAACGCACTGCATAAAATATATATACATATTGAACAGTGGTTTTTTTACGCAAACACTGTTTGCCACCGAATAAAATACTTGCCACTAGTAGGATTAAGTGGGAAGTGTAAGAGGAAAATGGAAGTGGTATCAGGGTTCAAAAGTATTGGCTATGATAGGCCCAAGGACCTGGGTAAATAAGTCAAAAGCTTGCAGAATGAAAATGTACTAGTGTCTTTGAGGCATCGGATCACTAACCGATGACTTGACACGTAAGAAAAATATTGTACAGAAAATGTAAACGGAGGAAAAATGATAGGTATGGGTCAACTGGAACTGCTGAGACTGGCGACGTAAAGTCCTGCTTTCGTTATGAGAAAGCGAAAAAAAGATTGATTCTTAAAAGATAAGATGGTCCAGCCGATTTGGTTACTCAAAACAGATCTTGGCACATGCTCTTTTGCACGTGCACTACGATCCTTGCTTCTGGAGATTGCAGGTAAAAATAGCAAGAGATAAAAGGGGACATTGTCAGATTTTGGTCTTATCGACAATCCTTATGTTTAGGCCATCAGATTGGTTGATTGGTTAAGTTCAACTAGCGTACATACATACACAAGTAATCAAATATGTAAGTATGCTGGAGGCAGTCTTGTGGGTGTCACCAGGAAACAAAACCAAGCAAGTACACCAGACCGGAAATGACGGCCAAACCGATGATGATTTTCCAGAGTGGACAGTCCAAGAAACACGCTTCAAAGAACAGGCGTCGGCAGGAAAGACCACCCTCGGTTTCCTCCTCATCCTCAACTTTTGCGAGTTGCTGCTGCTGCTTCTCGTTCTCTTTCTTTTCCTTGACTTGAAGGTCCAGGTCTGGGTGGATGGCGATTTCGACCGCATCGTCGACGATTCTATTGTCGACGAAGGAATGGCAGCTGTCCGAGCGTAAACCGAGTCCACCCTCCACTGCAGGAGATCTATGAATAGTTGTCAGCATATGAATTTCTTCAGGAACGACTGATGGTTCATCGAGAGATAGGCTCGGAGATAGGCTCTGCTTGCTAGAAAGAAATTCTCTCTTCGAAAGTTCCATGGCACCTGAATCCTTAACCCCGTTCGTCGCGAATTCTTCCTTGGACAGTTCTGTGTCACTAGAGGTGTCTAGATTCTTATCCGTAGCCTGCATTTGGTAACGACTGTCTCGCTTGCAAAGAGAAGCAGTCGAGTCTGCATGAGCTATCACCACCACCACTGCTTCTGCATCGTGATGGTCTGCCTTGGTAAATGCTTCCACCGAGGTTTTGATCGTCGCGGTGTTCTGCAACACAAAGAAGCAAAGAGTAAGTTATCAGAGTTCTGAGTAGCACTGACACTAGGTGGGTAAGAGTGCGTTAAGTCAACGGCAAGGGCGCTTCTCTACATTCTCAACGCCATCAGTATACCCATAGGAGAGATTGGGTGGAGAAAAAAAAGACATCAGCAAGGCAACAACGCATACGGCAGAGAGTCACATGGCAGACACGAATCGGGTCTGAAGTTTCAGGCGAGAAAGGCACGCGGGGCGGAAAAACTAGACCATTCATTCATGTTCTCTCAACACTTTTGTCGCGCGAACAGTTTATTGTTTATTCTGGTTTTGACCGAAAGACGGCTGCTATTCAACATGTTTCACGTAAAAACCGGAAATATATCCATCAAAGTCGACTTTCTGGGTGAATAGCAGCAGCAAAGAGATGCAGTATCCAGTATAGGTTTTAGTAACTGCCAAAAGCGCTCGGAAGGACTGTTCTTGTCTGGGTGTTGGCACAAGATCATATGACTTCCTTCCGTTTCATAACTCCCTTGCTTCTTCGTTTCGCTCCCAGAAAATGCCAATAAATACTCATGGATGAGATGCCTTGGGTCTCAGGGAGAACACCAACACGCACACCAACGCTCACAAGTATTTGCCGTGCACAGCAATCAAGAACATCACCCCCACAATCTCTCCAGCGAAAAGCAGCAAAGTGAAGCCTTGTGTGTTGCATTGCATGCTGCAAGAAATAAAAAGTTGTTCACGCCAGTGGGAAAAGTTGGGTTGGCCTAAAGTTTGACCTCATTGTTTGTAGCCATTGCTTTCCAGCTTTCGTGGGTTAGTACAAAAAAACAAAAAAACTGCTCGAAGTGCCAAAACAATATTCCGGCCTAAGCTTACCTTTGGTGAGTGTTGGAACCCACCACACGCATTAATCACACCTGGACCTTGTGTGACCTGATTTACCGTGATTCTGTCCTTATTGTCCTTTCACCACCACACGGCCCGCTTAATTTCAAAAAGCACTTCTGTATGAGCCACAAAACCAACATCTGACCATTCAAGCGTGCACAGGCATATATCCATCTTCTGTCTTTCTCTTCCTTTCCTTGCTCCCTTTCGAATTACTTGCTGGCCGTAAAATCATTCTAGCTTACTCGAAACTTTGATAACGACACACGTACATGCATACATACATACATGTATACATTATAAGAGTACTTTTCAGACTATTATATTACATACATTACATTCCATTACATTACATTACATTACATTACATTACATTACATTCCTTTACATTACATTACATTACATCGCATTACATTACATTACATTACATTACATTACATTACATTACACATTACATTACACATTACATTACATTATATTACATTACATTACATTACATTACATTACACATTACATTACATTACATTACACATTACATTACATTACACATTACATTACAGTACATTACAGTACATTACATTACATTACATTACATTACATTACATTACAGTACATTACATTACATACATCCATACATACATACATACATATGTACATACATACATACATACATAACTTACATACATACATACAATGTACATACATACATACATACATACATACATACATACATACATGCATACATGCATACATACATAATGTACATACATACATACATACATATGTACATACATACATACATACATAACATACATACATATGTACATATGTACATACATATACATACATGCACATATACATACATACATACATACATACATACATACATACATACATACATACATACACACATACATACATACATACACACATACATACATACATACATACATGCATACATACATACATACATAACACACATAACACACATAACACACACATACATACATACATACATACATACATACATATGTACATACATACATACACACACAAATACATACATACATACATACATACATACATGCATACATGCATACATACATGCATACATACATACATACATACAT
>WBZZ01001799.1:10000-15000 GCA_019918135.1 Paulinella micropora
GCATGGTATCGTTCTCTGTTCATCGATGTTTCCGCGCCTCGGGTTTTTCCCATCCCCAATCCAAATCCCTTTGCTTCAAGCTATCCTCCTGCGTAGCTCGTTGCTCTTTTGCGATTTATCGCTCCTGTGCAGTCAAAAATTGGACTAATCTTCCTCTAGTCCGTATTGGTGACTGCATTCCATCATAGCCGTCCAGTGTTGCATAGCCCGGGCTAGGTCCCTGCGGGGGTTTAGGCCTCATACAATGTCATCATTGTAGCTTGCGCAAGCTTACGGTGCTCAAAACACTTGGACTAACGGCTTGAACGGCTTCCTTTTCTTTCTCTTCTTCCTTGTCCTCCTCAAGACCCCACTCTCCATTTTGCCTTTTTCTTCAAACCCCTTGGAGAAGATTTTGCTCATGTCCACCCTTACGAAGATCCTTCGAGCCTCCTCGAAAAGAAGAGTCCAAAAGTGCACGTCCATCCGGACTATAAGTCACAACCCGGCATTGTCAACCCGGATTCCACCCACAGTGTTGACGCCGAGACATACTCTCATTTCGTCCAAGAAGTGCCCCGAAAGAACCAATCGAAAGAAGAAAGCACCTGATTTTGCCATCAACACCAAGCGTATGGAAAGACATTGAAGAAGAACTCCAATCCGCCCTCCCTCTCATCCTCCTCTTATCTCTCATCCTGCATTCCGTCATAGCCGTCCAGTGTTGCATAGCCCGGGCTAGGTCCCTTCGGGGGTTTAGGCCTTTACACAATGTCATCATTGTAGCTTGCGCAAGCTTACGGTGCTCAAAACACTTGGACTAACGGCTTCCTTTTCTTTCTCTTCTTCCTTATCCTCCCACTCTCCATTCCTAGATTGCCTTTTTCTTCAACGTCCTTCCTCCTCTTCTTTTTCCAGAACACAGTCTACCCGTGATTCCCATCCCGGACACATGCACAGTACACAAATTATTGTTTGATGTGAAACTGCGTTCCTTTGCAAGGACTACATTCCTTTGCGACATCTCATCTATCTATCTATCTATCTATCTATCTAGCTATCTACCTATCTACCTATCTATCTATATGTCTACCTCACTGTCAATTGTCGAGATTAGTACCTTTGGAACTATCTATCTATCTATCTATCTGTCTATCTATCTATCTATCTATCTATCTATCTATCTATCTATCTATCTATCTATCTATCTATCTATCGATCTATCTATCGATCTATCTATCTATCTATAGGGCAACCTCACTGTCACTATCTATCTATCTATCTATCTATCTATCTATCTATCTATCTATCTATCTATCTATCTATCTATCTATCTATCGATCGATCTGTCTATCTATCTATCTACCTATCTATCTATCATGGGTGAATCACCAACACTATTATCTACATATCGATCTATCTATCTACCTACCTGTCTATCTACCTACCTGTCTATCTATCTATCTATCTATCTATCTATCTATCTATCTATCTATCTATCGATCGATCGATCTATCTCTCTATCTATCTATGGGGCAGCCTCACTGTCACTATCTATCTATCTATCTATCTATCTATCTATCTATCTATCTATCTATCTATCTATCTATCTATCTATCTATCTATCCCTGGAGACGGTCTCTGCCACTGGCAACTCAGCCTGGGGTTCAGATCTATTTATCTCCTACAATGACGATTTTGTGTCCGCCGTTAATCGCGCGCTGCGCAAGGGCTAAACAGGCAACCAACTCCTGACCATGGCTGATGAAGTCGGGGCGTGATGCAAAGGGTTGATGAAGTCGGGGTTGTAGAAGGTAACTCACAACGAGCGTGAACTCCTGAAACCTCGGCTTGTTTGTGGCATCATCTCCTTAGGGCACACGCTCCTGGGGAGTGTTCTAGTGTTGTCCCGTATAGTTCAAAAGGGCTCGGCTACCTTTCGGCTTGAACTGGGCACAGACACCAACCACAGCGAGACAGTGGTTGGTGTGCAGCTTGGCCGGTGCTGAAAGTTCTTGTCCGGGGGTAGTATAGGAGGCAATGGCTTTTCAAGCTAAGCCACGCCCATAGATTAAACATATCTATCTATCTATCTATCTATCTATCTATCTATCTATCATGAGTCAATCACCAACGCTATTATCTACATATCGATCTATGGATCTATCTATCTACCTGCCTATCTATCTATCTATCTATCTATCTATCTATCTAAATCATAAGCTCCTTTTTTCTGACATTAGTCGATATTTCATCAGTTGATCTTATCACTTACTCTACGGAATGAACCAAGGCCACTTGAGGTGTCACTGACCCTCTCTTGGGCTTGATTTTTTGAAATGGGTGCCATCTGTCGACAGACAGAGAATTAGGGGATGGTGTGGGTGTGCTGGGCCCGTGGTGGGGTGCCTTATGTGTGCCTAGCCATACGCCTATAAGTCACATGCCGAAATAGCGACGGGAAGCACAATCCTGTTCCCTCAGGGTGCCCTTTCTCGCTTGTTGAGCCCGGAATAAAACCCACAGTGCTCTGTCGGTTTATACTAGACTGTCGAACAGTCTCGAAACTCCATCTGCTTACTGGGCCCTCTGTAATGGAGGTGGGAGCTCGTTCTGCAAGGGGCGCTTTATGGAACGAGCCCTGGCCCCGCCTGGTACTAGGGAGCTTTGGTATTGCCTGTATCAGTCCCTTCCGTGCAAACATCACGGCTTAGCTGGGCATCGGGTTAATACTTTACCCACAGACTTCCTGGTTGACGAAATCAGAAGCTCCTTTTTTCTGACATTAGTCGATATTTCATCTATCTATATATTTATATATCTATCTTATATCTATTTCCTATAGGCCAACACTACTGCCGAGCTAACTTTAAAGGGGAAGCAAGGTATATATATATATATATTATATATATATATATATACATAAATATACAGTCGACTCTGGCCAAACGCCCCCCCCCCCCCGGGGGGGGGGGGGGTGGGGGGAAATGTTGATACTGAATCTCACGGTCTCAGGTACTGGTCGCCGCCCTAAAGCAAGAGAATTACCGTGAAAATGACCTCATTATGAAACCTTGTGGGGGGGGGGGGGGGGGAAGAAAAATAGATAGATAGATGGATAGATGGATAGATAGATAGATAGATAGATAGAGAGGGGACCAAACTGCACAGTAGACCTCAAAATTCGTTAGCCGAAATTCATACACATATACATACTATAAAGAGAGAGAGAGAGAGAGAGAGAGAGAGAGAGAGAGAGAGAGAGAGAGAGAGAGACAGAGAGACACACACACACACACGCACAGAGAGAGAGAGAGAGAGAGAGAGAGAGAGAGAGAAAGAGAGAGAGAGACAGAGAGAGCCAAAATGTATATACATATACATACTATGATGTAAAAATGTAGAATGTAAACCTCGGGTGAAGGTTGGGGGGGGGGGGGGGGGGCTTTGGCCAGAGTTAACTGTATTATATATATATATATATATATATCGGTCTATCTATCTATCTATCTATCTATCTATCTATCTATCTATCTATCTATCTCTATCTATCTATCTATCTATCTATCTATCTATCTCTCTCTCTCTCTCTCTCTATCTATCTATCTATCTATCTATCTATCTATCTATCGATCTATCTATCTATCTATCAGGAAGCGTTGCGAGGCCTACTGTGTCAAATGCACTGATGACTTGGCGAGAGAATCTGATAGTTTTTTTTCCTACAAGGTGTGTGAGGAGAGAGAGAGAGAGAGAGAGAGAGAGAGAGAGAGAGAGAGAGAGAGAGAGAGAGAGAGAGAGAGAGAGAGAAAGAGAGAGAGAGACAGACAGACAGACAGACAGACAGAGTATGTGTGTATGTGTATGAGTTTGTGTGAGTGTGTGTGTTCATGTTGTGTTAGGAACCGAAACTGAGTACCGAGGATGAAAGGGAGTGCGAGGAAGCATACGAGCGGTTATTCATTACAGAGATCATAACATATGAGAAGTTCCTTGTCCTTAACCACAATCAGCAATGACTTTAAACGCTTCGTTCTCAGCCGGTTTTGATCATGAGGGCTTGTGTAGTGGCTCATTTGAAAGCTCTAAGCAAGAGCTTTCTAATGCGCCATAACACAGGTTGCAGATGCAAATATTGCCTAAGATCGAAGCGCTTGAAGTCATTGCTCGTTGTACTTAAGAAATAGGAACTTCTCATACATGGCATTATATGACATTACATGACATAACAAAACGAAATTGAGAGAAGAGGTGCAAAGGGAGTGCGAGGAAGAGTACGAGAAGTTCCTACTTCTTAAGTACAATCAACAATGACTTCAAACGCTTCAATCCCAGCCGATATTTCCATCCACAACCTATGCTATGGCTCATTAGAAAGCTCTTGACGAGAGCTTTCAAATGAGCCATTACACAAGCCACACAAATCAGAACCGGCCGAGAACGAATTGTTTGAAGTAATTGCTCGTTGTACTTAAGGACAAGGAACTTCTCATACGAGAATTTTATCATTCGATATCATAACATTACATGATAGAATGTTAGATAAACATAACATGACATCGAATCACATCACATCATATTTCATCACATGGCATAACGTAACATAATGTAACATGACAAAACATAACATAAGATAACGTAGCATAACACAACACAACACAACATAACAAACATAACATTGCGTAGCATAACACGACACAACATAACATAACACAACACAACACAACATAACAATTGAGCGCAGAACTGGAAACGATGTATGTATGTATGTGTGTGTATGTATGTATGTATGTATGTATCTATGTATGTATGTACTGCGAGAAAGCGTACCGGTAGTTATGATTGCATATCATGTATATATATATATATATATACATATATATATACATATATGTATGTAAACATTTTTATATACATATATTATATATATAATATAATATAATATAATATAATATAATATAATATAATATAATATAATATAATATAATATAATATAATATAATATATATATATATGTGTAT
>WBZZ01001799.1:17500-20000 GCA_019918135.1 Paulinella micropora
TGAGCCTGCGCCTTCCAGAATGTGTCTATTAGATACATATATATATATATATATATCATAATATATCATAACAGAACATAACAGAACAGAATATAAGATAACATATATATATATATACATATATATATATATATATATATATATATATATGTATATATACACCATAGGTGGGTGAGCGCTCTTGACAAGTATGAGCCTTCGCCTTCTAGAATGTGTCTCGGGCCTGCTGTTGCCTTCGAGGACATCTTAAAACAGGTATGAATGCATGCGCCTATCTATCTATCTATCTATCTATCTATCTATCTATCTATCTATTTATCTATTTATGTAAGTAAGTAATGTGTCTTTGTCCTGCTGTTGCCTTCGAGGACATCTTAAACCAGGTATGAATGCATGCGCCCAGCTATCTATCTATCTATCTATCTATCTATCTATCTACCTATCTATCTATCTATCTATCTATCTATCTATCTATCTATTATCTATCTATCTATCTATCTGGGTGCCATCTGTCGACAGACAGAGAATTAGGGGATGGTGTGGGTGTGCTGGGCCCGTGGTGGGGTGCCTTATGTGTGCCTAGCCATACGCCTATAAGTCACATGCCGAAATAGCGACGGGAAGCACAATCCTGTTCCCTCAGGGTGCCCTTTCTCGCTTGTTGAGCCCGGAATAAAACCCACAGTGCTCTGTCGGTTTATACTAGACTGTCGAACAGTCTCGAAACTCCAACTGCTTACTGGGTCCTCTGTAATGGAGGTGGGAGCTCGTTCTGCAAGGGGCGCTTATGGAACGAGCCCTGGCCCCGCCTGGTACTAGGGAGCTTTGGTATCGCCTGTATCAGTCCCTTCCGTGCAAACATCACGGCTTAGCTGGGCATCGGGTTAATACTTTACCCACAGACTTCCTTGGTTGACGAAATCAGAAGCTCCTTTTTTCTGACATTAGTCGATATCTCATCTATCTGTCTATCTATCTATATATATGTATATATATATATATATATATACATATATATATATATAAGTGATGTGTCTTTGTCCTGCTGTTGCCTTCGAGGACATCTTAAAACAGGTATGAATGCATGTGCCTAGCTATCTATCTATCTATCTATCTATCTATCTATCTATCTATCTATCTATCTATCTACCTATCTATCTATCTATCTATCTATCTATCTATTTATGTAAGTAAGTGATGTGTCTTTTTCTTGCTGTTGCCTTCGAGGACATCTTAAAACAGGTATGAATGCATGCGCCTATCTATCTATCTATCTATCTATCTATCTATCTATCTATCTATCTATCTATCTATCTATCTACCTATCTATCTATCTATCTATCTATATCTATCTATCTATCTATCTATCTCAGATCAGAAGCTCCTTTTTCTGACATTGGTCGATATCTCATCTATCTATTTATCTATCTATCTATCTATCTATCTATCTATATATCTATCTATCTATTTATGTAAGTAAGTAATGTGTCTTTGTCCTGTTGTTGCCTTCGAGGGAATCTTAAAACAGGTATGAATGCATGCTATCTATCTATCTATCTATCTATCTATCTATCTATCTATCTATCTATCTATCTATATATATATCTATCTATCTATCTATCTATCTATTTATCTGTCTGTCTATCTGTCTATCTATCTATCTATCTATCTATCTATCTGTCTATCTATCTATCTATCTATCTATCTATCTATCTATCGATCTATGTATCTATCTATATATCTATTTATGTAAGTAAGTCATGTGTCTTTGTCCTGCTGTTGCCTTCGAGGACATCTTAAAACAGGTATGAATGCATGCGCCTATCTATCTATCTATCTATCTATCTATCTATCTATCTATCTATCTATCTATCTATCTATCTATCTGTCTATCTGTCTATATCTATCGATCCATCTATCTTTCTTTCTTTCTATTTATCTATCTATATATCTATCTATCGATCTATATATCTATCTATCTACCTATTTACATATCTACCTACCTACCTATCTATCTATCTATCTATCTATCTATCTATCTATCTATCTATCTATCTATCTATCTATCTATCTATCTATCTATCTATCTATCTATCTATCTATCTATCTATCTATCTATCTATCTATCTATGAAAGTAAGTAATATGTCTTTGTCCTGCTGTCGTCTTCGAGGACGTCTTGAAGCAGATATGTATGTATGTATGTATGTGTGCATGTATGTATGTATGTATGTATGTATGTATGTATGTATGTATGTATGTGTGCATGTATGTATGTATGTATGTATGTATGTATGTATGTATGTATGCACGTATGCATTTATGTATGCATGTATGTATGTATGTATGTATGTATGTATGTGTTTGTAACCGTTAAGAATGTGTCTTTGCCTTGCTATTTAATCTAATCTATCTATCTATCTATCTATCTATCTATCTATCCATCCGTCTATCCTTCCCCTCCCCCCCCCCCCCCCCCCCCCCCCCCCCCCCCCACACTC